>CAJHQP010009078.1:0-23987 GCA_905132765.1 Moricandia arvensis
TGTCAAGAGAGTATTTAGTCAACTTGTGACTAAATTCCCTTCTACCAACAACAAGAACTCACAACTACAAGGAAGAGACAATCAACTTGTGATTGAATCCTCTCAGCAAAACACTCTACACACCATCTAAATCTAACAAGATAAAGTGGCTGTGAGATTGATACAAGAACTAGAATTAAACTATCTCTAGTATGAATCTATCCTTGTGAAGTAACACAACACTTATAGTTTGTGTACTTAAGACTAAAAAGAGATAGAATCAGTAAGCTAGAGTAAGAGAAGATTAATAAAGAGTTTAGAGGTGATTTTAACAAGTATTAGGCTGCCTTAAGAGAGGAAGAGCTAAGGTAGCCTCTAAACCATGATGCTTAACTCCTTACATTGTAAATATTGATTAAACACAAGCAAGAGAGAGAGAGCCACGAATTTAGAGTGAGAAACTTGTTCTTCTTATTTACTTCATTCAGAATCAAGATACAACACTTATATAGAGTTTAAACTTGCATGAAAGGGGACAAGGAGACAAGAACATCATAATTGGGTTTGGAATAGTAATATCCACTTCCAACAACTCCAATTTGAATTTGAACTTGTAGATCCACATTTGAACTTCAAATCCCCTTCTAGAAGCTCTCTTAGGCGTGCTCAGGTTGAGCTGAGAAAGCCTCTCAGCTTCCTTGCCTTCCAAGCCACTCTAGATTAAATCACTCTTGCTTGAGCGGGCAGCAGAACACCTGCAAATTGTAACTGGTGTAACTTCCAAACCATAACTCTTTTTGGACTGATTCCAATTCGCCGCGTGCCCTTGATGAGTGTAGAATGTAGGACAATTGGTTTCATGGTCAAATTCTTCATGGTTAAGAATTTACACCCCTTTTCCTGAGACATGCCAGTGTGAACTCCATCACTAGCATTTTTCTTCTTCATTCTAATACTCCCCCTCAAGCTTGACCATAGGAGATCCTTGGGCAAGCTTGGAACCTTGAAGAAGCTCCCTCATTAAAAACCTTAGCAAGAAAACCTCATGGGACAAAACTTTCTAAGGGAAAAAGAGTGGACTTCTACAAAGCCTAGGGATTGGCCAATGAGTTCTATGTGTCTTAGAACCAGTGTGGTTGGACACATAGACTCTGGATCAAGGCCTTTCTTAAACAGCAAGTATGAACTCCATAACTTGCGCACATCATTTCTTGGATCATCTCTTCTACAAGCTGGTTTGTTGTCTCCCTCTTTCTTGTGACTTCTTGCCATCTTCAAGGAGAGTTATGGTCTACCAGCTTCTGCTATAGAGAACTCCAAGTACCTTCTACATAGTGCATAAACACTTGCATCAATTCTCAAGGCATAAACCAATCAATTCATATTTATAGATTGAAATGGTTACTCCCCTTGCATATGGTTGGTATGAATGGTGAGGAGTGTCTCTTGGACACTTGAATCCTCCATATTATCTGAGGTGAGGCAATGGACGACTTGGACCTTCAGGATAGCTCACCATTACCCCTCCTCAAGCTTGATCCGGAGAGAATAAGTGAAGGATCAAGCTTGGAAGTGAGCACATTGAGTATTGAAACCAGGAGCGCATCACCCCTACAGCTGCGCTTAAGTCAACCGGTTCCTCCCTTAGTCTTTTCTCCACTGCCTCTTGTAAGTCTTTTGAACCAGGAGCTCAACACCCAAACAGGCTGCGCTTCTTCAACCGGTTTCACACACAAAACATCTCTCCATGGTCAGGAATGTACATCATGTGTAGGCTCTGAATGACACAGGAATATACATCATGTGTAGGCTCTGATCAGCATGGACAATGTCCTTATTCTTTGTCTTGGACTGGTGATGAACAGAGACAACACTTGTGTACCTGAAACACCACTCAAACTCCAGCAAGAATTAGACCACACACACTAGGATCAGATCTTGATAACTCACCAATTCTGATCCCAATGATTTAAGAAAAGTAACCAGTGAATAAGTAACCAGAGAGTAAGTGAATGAGTAACAAGAGAGTGAGAGAATGAGTAACCAGAGTATTAGTAGAATGATCCATGGCATGGTCCATGATCAAACTGGGAGAGAACCAGTCACATCTGAGCTGATCCATCAACTTCACCCAAAAGGTCTCCATTGGTTCTAACTTCAGTATGCGCTTGCACCTCCAGGCAATAGACTCCTTCTGTCAAGCTGATGCATCGCTTTCCACCAGACTCTTCACACCAGGTTCTTCAAGCTGGGGCAATCGGTTCTAACTTCAGATATGTTCTGTGCCCATACATTTAACTTCATGCCTCAATGAGACTATGATCATATCAGTAATTTGAATCTGTAAACTTAGAACATCAAAGACAGAATCAGTGGTGGAACTTCCTAGTGAGGGCACACTCACGCTTGTGGAAGTTCCAAGAGTGCCAAAGAGAGTGAATGATCATTGTAAAATGAGAGAAAGAGATTGTAAGAATATGATAACAAGACTGAGAATATAAGTAACCAAAAGTGTCGTGGATGATGGTGAGATGGAGAGTATAAGCGGAAACATCTTCAGTCCATGACCTTCGAGGTTCTATGGCTGAGAAAAACATCAAACCACAGCCCTAAGGTGTTCATGGTTGATCACCAATTCTGGAGGGGCAATGACTTCTCAACCAGTCTTTCATTACATGGATGCAAGGACATGCTCCCTTCAAGAGATTCCTGCAACCTTAACAACAACAATAACTCATTAAGAGATTAGATCACGCAAAGGTGATTTCTGGAGAACAGAACAAGAGTCAATGGAATACAATTCTTTATCCATCAACCAAGTTCAAAAGCCATAAAGGCCAAGAGAAGAAAACCTTTTCTTTCAAAGAAATCTTCTAAAGCAATTTTAAATTTTTTTTTTTTCTAAGGAATTAAAACCTTTTACAATGGCTTTAATAAACCAAGAATTCATCAAGAACTTATCAAAAATAATTTTAAAATACTTTTCAAGAATTTAAAAAAATACTTTCCAAAACCTTTTCATAAGGAAAATCAATTTTCAAAAAAAAACAATTTCAAGAGTATTCAAACTCAAAACAATCCTTTAATTCACTCTCCATTCCTCAAGCATAGATTTTTACAGATTTAATAGCCCAAGCTTATTAAGAGAAACAAGAGGAGAGGAATAAAAGAGTTTCAAATCACAATGCAAAACATTTTTCAGAATTCAAAATCCTTTCAAAGAACACACATATCTTTGAAATCGATTTTTTTCAAGTGTTTTTCAAGACACAAGTTTAATCTTTTCTCCCTCCCTCAAGCAGGTATGAACAGACTTTATTCTTTCATCCAAAAGCTTAAACAATGAGGAGATCAAGGGGAGAGTCATTGATTTAAAAAAACATTTAAAGACTTGCATCTTGAGTAAACACTCAGATTTTGAAATCATAACTCATCTAAACTCTCTACTGTCCAAGTTTTGAATCCTAGCCACATAGCTCCTCAAAACTAATTTAAGTCAGAGAGAGAGAGAGAGTTTCAGATGAAGAAACAGACACAAAAGAAGTGAGTTCATCCCAAGAAGAGCAACAAGGCTCTGATACCATGTTAGAATTCATGAGTGTTTGTCTCATGTCAAGAGAGTATTTAGTCAACTTGTGACTAAATTCCCTTCTACCAACAACAAGAACTCACAACTACAAGGAAGAGACAATCAACTTGTGATTGAATCCTCTCAGCAAAACACTCTACACACCATCTAAATCTAACAAGATAAAGTGGCTGTGAGATTGATACAAGAACTAGAATTAAACTATCTCTAGTATGAATCTATCCTTGTGAAGTAACACAACACTTATAGTTTGTGTACTTAAGACTAAAAAGAGATAGAATCAGTAAGCTAGAGTAAGAGAAGATTAATAAAGAGTTTAGAGGTGATTTTAACAAGTATTAGGCTGCCTTAAGAGAGGAAGAGCTAAGGTAGCCTCTAAACCATGATGCTAAACTCCTTACATTGTAAATATTGATTAAACACAAGCAAGAGAGAGAGAGCCACGAATTTAGAGTGAGAAACTTGTTCTTCTTACTTACTTCATTCAGAATCAAGATACAACACATATATAGAGTTTAAACTTGCATGAAAGGGGACAAGGAGACAAGAACATCATAATTGGGTTTGGAATAGTAATATCCACTTCCAACAACTCCAATTTGAATTTGAACTTGTAGATCCACATTTGAACTTCAAATCCCCTTCTAGAAGCTCTCTTAGGCGTGCTCAGGTTGAGCTGAGAAAGCCTCTCAGCTTCCTTGCCTTCCAAGCCACTCTAGATTAAATCACTCTTGCTTGAGCGGGCAGCAGAACACCTGCAAATTGTAACTGGTGTAACTTCCAAACCATAACTCTTTTTGGACTGATTCCAATTCGCCGCGTGCCCTTGATGAGTGTAGAATGTAGGACAATTGGTTTCATGGTCAAATTCTTCATGGTTAAGAATTTACACCCCTTTTCCTGAGACATGCCAGTGTGAACTCCATCACTAGCATTTTTCTTCTTCATTCTAATATGTTTTGCTGTGAACCAGGTGAGCCAGCATATGCAAGTGCCAAAGGTTCATCACTGGAAAATGGTGGAGAGGATACTCAGATATCTTAATGGAGCTCCTGGACAAGGAGTATGGATGGGATGTAATGGCAACACAGAAGTAGTAGGATACTGTGATGCTGATTGGGCAGGAGACAGAAATGATAGGAAGTCCACTACTGGCTATTGCACCTTCATCGGAGGCAATTTGGTAACCTGGAAAAGCAAGAAGCAAAAGGTGGTTTCATGTTCAAGTGCTGAAGCTGAATATAGAGCCATGAGGAAGCTCACAAACGAGCTAGTATGGATCAAAGGATTACTCAAAGATTTGGGAGTCGAGATCACTTCTCCAATCACAATGCATTGTGACAACCAAGCAGCCATTCACATAGCCTCAAACTCAGTGTTTCATGAGAGGACGAAACACATTGAGGTGGACTGCCATAAGGTGAGGCAAATGGTGATCCAAGAAGTCATATTGCCGTTCTACACAAGGAGTGAAGATCAGTTGGCCGACATTTTCACTAAAGCCGCAAGTACCAAGGTGTGTGAGTCCATTTATCCTAAACTTGGACTCACTGACATTACCAAGGCATAATCCTCTTAGCCATGGAACTTCTACTCTTTCCTTAGTATGTTTTTGTCCCGAAAACAGGGTTTTGCATATTAAGGTTTTAATGAGGGAAGTCTTCATGGTTTCCAAGCTTGATCATTGCATTGGATCAAGCTTGAGGGGGAGTATTGACCTTAATGAATAAAGAAGACAAAGAAATGAAGAAGATGAGCTTACTTGGGAGAGAAGGTAGTCTGTACGGAATGACTTGACACACAAGTCATTCTGAAGTGAAGTACAAGGCAAGTTAAGGTCTAGAAAGGAACCAGGAGTGAGGAGCAAGGTATCCCCACGTGTTATACTGTATGAATACATGAAAAACGTATGAATACAGTATAAGGACGTTGGGGAACTCTTGCCAATTCAAATTCAAATTCAAACTAAAGAGGAAGGCTGTTCCTTTCACTTATTTACCTTGTCCCCTTGTCTTCTTGTCTGCTGTCTCCTCTTTGTCGAAATAAGCTCTATATGTATTGTAAAATCAATTCTGAATGAAAGCAAGGAGAAATAAACCTCCTCTTTACTTGTTTACTCTCTCTCTCTTCTCTCACGAATTCCCTGCATTCTCCCTCTTGTTCTTGCTGTTCTTGAGTGTTCTTCACTATATTCTCCATAAACTTACAGCTATTCCTATCCCAAAGGAAGTACACATTTGATTTGTTGAGTGAGGCAGGTAATCTAGGTGGAAGAGCTGCTAAGACACCTCTAGAAGATGGATACAAGGTCTTGCGTGAGGGGAGATTGAAGATAGGCCATATGAAGATGTCAAGCAATATAGGAGAATGGTTGGGAAGCTTATCTATCTTACCATCACCAGACCAGATGTGTGCTTTGCTGTGAATCAAGTCAGTCAATTTATGCAAACACCCAAGATACATCACTGGAACATGGTGGAGAGGATCTTGAGATATCTAAGAGAAGCACCAGGACAAGGAGTATGGTTCGGATGTAACAAGAGCACAGAAATTGTTGGGTACTGTGATGCAGATTGGGCTGGAGATAGAATAGACAGGATGTCTACAACAGGCTACTGCACCTTCATTGGAGGCAACTTGGTCACTTGGAAGAGCAGGAAACAGAAGATAGTATCATGCTCAAGTGCTGAAGCAGAATATAGAGCAATGAGGAAGATTACTAGTGAGCTGATCTGGATCAGGAATCTGCTAAAAGACTTGGGTATAGAGACTACAACTCCCATCACTATGCATTGTGACAATCAGGCAGCAATCCACATAGCATCCAACAATGTGTTCCATGAAAGGACGAAGCACATTGAGGTTGATTGCCACAAAGTCAGACAAGCTGTGGAGCAGAAAATTATCCTGCCTTGCTACACTCAAAGTGAAGATCAGTTAGCTGATATCTTCACCAAAGCAGCAAGTTCAAAGGTCTGTGAGTTCATTCATTCAAAGCTTGGACTCATGGATCTCCCATCTCACTGATCCTCTTAGCCATGAGGTGTTCTACTCTTTTTCCTTGGCTTGGTTTTCTCCCAAGAGGTTTTTGCAAGCTATAGGTTTTAATGAGGGAATGCTTCATGGTTTCCAAACTTGACCAGTCCCAATGGTCAAGCTTGAGGGGGAGTGTTGAGATGAAGCATTAATAAGCAAGGAAGGTGCAAGAATGAGGAAGGTACAAGGAAGGTGCATTGACATTGTCCTGTGATATAGTTGACTACATGTCTCGACTACATGCCTCAACTACATGTCTCGACTACATGCCTCAACTACATGTCTCGACTACATGCCTCAACTACATGTCTCGACTACATGACTATGTATCTGGCCAGAGAAGTGGCCAGATTCAGAGGAGCCTATGGACAGCCAATCACAAGACTTCCTTCCCTTGACCAGATTCAAACTCTCCAGCCATCCTAGCTATTCATTCTCAAGTGCTATCTCAGCCATTAGATTTAGGTTATGGTCCAAAACTTGTAATGCCTATATATTGTTCTATTTGGCGAATTATAATAAACAAGCAGTATGGTTTCTAATTCTCCCTCTTCTCTCTCGAAAATCTCTCTCTCTCTTCCTGTTCTTCATGTTCTTGAGCAGATCTCATCTGTTCTTGGCGTAATCTCTCTATAATTCTCATAAACTCACAAATCTGAACCTGACCAGTCTAGTGAAGATCAAGATCAGGGAGAGCATGTAGAGACAAGGGTTGAAGAGCAACAGATTCAACCACTAAGGAGAAGTACCAGGATAAGGAAAGATCCATCTCATTGGATCAACACCAGAGTATACTTCAACAACAAGGCAGTAGCACATCCCATACAAGCAACCTGCTCAATGGCATACTATCCTCAAGAAAACCAAGCCTTCATCAGTAACCTGGATCAAGAGTACATTCCAAGGTCTTATGAAGAGGCAATTGCACTGGATGGATGGAGAGAGTCAGTTAGAGATGAGATCAATGCCATGATCAAGAATGATACTTGGTATGAAACTGAGCTCCCCAAAGGAAAGAAGGCTGTGACAAGTCGCCTAATCTTCACCATCAAGTACCTAGCCAATGGAAAGCCAGAAAGGAAGAAGACAAGGCTAGTTGCAAGGGGATACACCCAAGTCTATGGAGAAGACTATCTGGATACATTTGCACCAGTAGCCAAACTTCATACCATAAGGGTTGTTCTCTCATTAGCTGTCAACCTGGAATGGGATCTATGGCAAATGGATGTTAAGAATGCATTCCTACAAGGTGAATTAGAGGATGAAGTATATATGCATCCTCCTCCTGGCTTAGAAGACATGGTGAAACCAGGGATTGTATTGAGACTAAAGAAGGCTATCTATGGACTGAAGCAATCCCCTAGAGCTTGGTACCACAAGTTGAGCACAACCTTGAATGGAAGAGGATTCAACAAATCAGAACCAGACCACACTCTCTTTACTCTCTCAAGTCAGCAAGGAATGGTGGCGATCCTTGTCTATGTGGATGACATAATTATCACAGGAAGTGACAAGGAAGGTATTAACTCAACCAAAGATTTTCTTAAATCTTCATTTGATATCAAAGATTTGGGTAAGTTAAAGTACTTCCTAGGGATTGAAATATGTCACTCTAATGAGGGGCTATTTTTATCCCAAAGGAAGTACACACTTGATCTTTTAAATGAGGCAGGAAAGCTTGGAGGAAGAGTAGCCAAAACACCACTTGAAGAGGGATACAAAGTATTGCGTGAGGGGGAGTTTGAAGATGAGGCATTTGAGGATGTCAAACTCTATAGGAAAATGGTTGGGAAGCTGATCTATCTAACCATTACAAGACCAGACATCTGCTGTGCTGTGAATCAAGTCAGCCAGCATATGCAAACACCTAAAGTCCATCACTGGAATATGGTGGAAAGGATTCTAAGGTATCTAAGGGAAGCTCCGGGTCAAGGTATATGGATGGGCTGCAACAAGAGCACAGAAGTTGTGGGATATTGTGATGCAGACTGGGCTGGTGATAGAGTGGACAGGAAGTCTATAACAGGATATTGCACCTTCATTGGAGGGAATCTGGTTACCTGGAAGAGCAAGAAGCAGAAGATAGTTTCATGTTCAAGTGCTGAGGCAGAGTATAGAGCAATGAGGAAGCTTACCAGTGAGCTCATTTGGATCAGAAACCTGCTCAAAGACTTGGTTATAAAGACTACAACACCAATCACAATGCACTGTGATAATCAAGAAGCTATTCACATAGCATCAAACTCAGTGTTTCATGAGAGGACAAAGCACATTGAGGTGGATTGTCACAAAGTAAAACAAGCAGTAGAGCAACAGATCATCCTACCATGCTACACAAGAAGTGAGGATCAACTAGCTGATATCTTCACAAAAGGAGCAAGTACCAAAGTCTGTGAGTTTATCCATCCAAGGTTAGGACTCATAGATTTGGCCAGATCATGATCCCCTTAGCCATGAAGCATCTACTCTTTCCTTTGTGTGTTTTTATCCCACTGGGTTTTGCACACAAAGGTTTCAATGAGGGATGTCTTCATGGGTTCCAAGCTTAACCATATCATGTGGTTAAGCTTGAGGGGGAGTATTGACATGAAGACATGAATAAAAGATGGAGACAAAGAGAAGAGATGCATTTGGGCGAGTTGGAATGGTTTGGTACGTACAGACTTGGAACACAAGTCATTCCGTACAAGACTTGACTTCCAAGCAAGCAAGTGACCTAACTTGGGTTGGAAGGCAAGGAAGTGGTTTAAACTCGACAAGAAGAGTGTCAGTTGGTCAAGAGAGACGTTGGAGACTTTTGGAAGCAAGTGGGATTCAAAAATAGATCAGATCACATGTTGTACTTAGGGGAGGAGGAGCTGTTTAGGTCCTGTCACTTTCAGGCTCCACTATCTCGACCAAGCAGCCTTATTATACTCTTATTCTCCTTTTCTGCATCCTACTTGTTTTGTCTTTAAATATTGTATCTCTGGAAACTGAATCAAGCAAGGAAAACAATCCTTCTTTACTCTTATTTTCGAATCACTCTCTCTCTCTTCTCTCTCTTGAGTTTCTTCACTCTCTCTCTTGTTCTTCACACTGTTCTTCATTTTCTTACAGTAGGGTATTGTGATGCGGATTGGGCTGGAGACAGGATGGATAGGATGTCTACTACTGGATATTGCACATTCATTGGTGGGAATCTTGTCACTTGGAAGAGCAAGAAGCAGAAGGTGGTCTCTTGCTCGAGTGCTGAAGCTGAGTATAGAGCCATGTTGAAGCTTACAAACGAGCTGGTTTGGATCAAGGGTATACTGAAGCACTTAGGAATTGAGCAGGCCACACCCATAACAATGCACTGTGACAACCAAGCAGCCATCCACATTGCATCCAACTCGGTGTTCCATGAAAGGACGAAGCATATTGAAGTCGATTGCCATAAGGTAAGGCAGATGATTGTTTCTGGAGACATTCTACCTTGCTTTATCAGAAGTGAAGATCAGTTAGCCGATTTTCACCAAGGCAGCCAGGCAGAAAACTATAGAGTCCATCCATACCAGACTTGGACTCTTAGACCTCACCAAACGAGGTTGATCCCCTTGCCATGGGGTCTTTACTCTTTTCCTTGTTGAGGTTTTATCCCTAAGGAGGGTTTTCTTTGATAAGGTTTTTAATGAGGAAGATCTCATGGCATTCCAAGCTTGACTTGTTCCACATGGTCAAGCCTGAGGGGGAGTGTTGAACAAGAGGGGTTCACTTGATAGAGAAACATTAGAGGAATGGAGAAGGTTTGGATTTGGGGTGTCCGTACATGTCCGTACAAGTTTGGTCGTACAAGGCCGTACAAAAGTTACCCGGGTGAACTTGGTCGAAAGTTACCCGAGGTAAATGTAACTCGACCAAAAGTTACATCTACCATTTACCACCCCGACTCAAGCTTGGTTCGCGGATAAGGATGACCAAAGGAAGAGCTGTGGACAGGCTGGCTCATGTGGCTAAGAAAGGAAGAGCATCTGGTCAAGATTCCTTTAGCATCTCGCGTGTGAAGCTTCTCGTCCAAGTATTTGAATTAGGCGCCTAAACGAGCCTTGACTTCACACGCTTAGTCTTCTATCCGTTGAAACCTTATCCCCTTGTTGCTCTAAGCTTTCCTCTATATATTGTAACCCTCTTGTCGAAACATTAATCAATCAAGCAACTCATTTCTTTTCTCTTAGTCTCTCTAGTCTCTCGGTTCATCCGAAATGGGTTCTTAGATCCAAATCTCTTAAAGTCTCTTTCTTTAGTCTCGAATCCTCTAAATCTCTTCTTCCTTACTTATTCTACTCAGATTCTACTCTAAATTTCACCACCATATTTGGACCAGGATAAGCACCAAGGCGTCACTTGCTTCATCATCATCAAAGAAGCACCTCCAGAAGCAACATACAAACCAAAACCGAGCAGAAAAGGATTTGGACTATTGCTCTTACTCTATGATAAAATTTTATGTGCTAACTTATTGTGTGTCAAAGAGTATGATGCAGGTTTGAGTAATGAATCCGGAATCAAACGGATCAGTCTCTTCTACATATCTGAACCAGTAAGCAGCAATGCATATCAAAGAGGCTTGCAAGGTAAGTGTAATCTGATTTTAAACTTTGATGTTACTGATTTGGTTCCCTCTATTGCAGGTAAAACAGATTTGAGGACAAATCTTTTTGAAGAGGGAGGGGATGATGTGATCATGGAAAGCACCAAGGAATATGATGTGATCATGGACCAGATTACTAAAGAGGGCAAAGAGATCTTAGACGAGCCCCATGATGCCACAATGCACCAGCAGCTTGGTGATGATGCTCTAGCTATTCCAGAAGGTCCCATGACTCGTTCCAGAGTCAAAAAATTTAAGGAGACTGTTGTTGGATTACTCACTTCACATCCACAACAGGGAGAAAGTCTTGGACAAGGTTTGATCCGAGATGTCTTGATCACCATTCAAGCCATCTTTACATCAGGCTGAGTTAGTGTCTAGGCAAGACATTTGGTGTGTGCTCTTTTCCTTGCTTTTGGTTTTGTCCCACGAGGTTTTCCGGAGGAAGGTTTTTAACGAGGCCACGACTTTTCTTACAAATCACTTAGGCCCTATCTCGGACCAAGACTAGCAGAAGTCCTTTTATTTTTAAGCTTATGTTATGTTATAAACTATAGTTTCCATTTAATGTTTTCGAAACCCTAGAGAGTATGTTGTCTGGTTTCTCTTATTTAAGGGTTTTCCCTTATTGAAATAAATAAAGGGATGACCAGAAGAAGAAGATGGTTGATGATCCAAGGATAAGTTCATCAAGAGAAGCCAATCTGGTTTTGTTTGTACAGACTTGGATCACAAGCAATCTACTATGACCTAACTTTCCTTAGGAGGCAAGGTACTGATGGGAACACGAGCTGAGGGTCTCCAGAAGCTAAGGAAACCGTTGGTAGAGGGTTTGACCAGATTCAAATTCAAATATGGAAGAAAGTCACATGTTAAGCTTAAGGGGAGAGCTGTTGCTGGCCTGTCACTTTCACTCATCAGACCTGGTCACTATCTCTCTCCTGTCCATTTCTCATCCTCTGGACGTGCCTCCCCTTGGCTGTATCCCCTTTGGCCTCTTCTCATCCCTACAAAATTATTTGTTTATATTTCCTTGTTTTAGTAATTGTTTATTGTAAGTGATTGTCTATTTAAAGACCTTCACCCTCTCTTGTAACACGAACCTGAATCAATACAAGTTTCTCTCTCTAAATTCGTGTGTCTCTCTCTCTTTCTTGTGTCTAAACAGTATTCACAATGTAAGGAGTTAAGCATTATGGTTTAGAGGCTGCCTTAACTCTATCTCTCTTAAGGCAGCCTAATACTTGTAAAACTCACTATAAACTCTTCTTTATCTACTTCTTAAACTCTAGATTACTGATTCTAAATCCTCTTCATCTTAGGTACACAAACTCAAAGTGTTGTGTTACTTCAGAAGGATAGATTCAAACTAGAGATTCTTTGCCACACATAACCAGTTTGCTGTCTAGGATCTTGGTTATAGTGTAGGCTGTTTAAGAGGATTCAACCACCAGTTGGTTGTCTCTTCCTTTGAATGGTGAGTTCCTGTTGTATGGTTGAAGAGGATTCAGTTACAAGTTAACTGAATACTCTCTTAACATGAGACAAACACTCATGAATTCCAACATGGTATCAGAGCTTTGTTGCTCTTCTTCTGGAATAAACTCACCTCTTTTATTTCTGTTTTGTTTAAATAAATCCTTTCTCTCCCACTCTGATATTGTGTTAGCTTGGTCAGTACTTGTTAGTATCTTGAATCAAGCTTGAGGAAGAGAAAGATTTCAAAAATGCTTCACCATTATGCTTTATCCATTGGATAATAGCTTTCTCTTAATGGAGCATCTCTTTGACCAATGGACAAACTGTTTTGATCCATTGGATTCATTGTTGTCTAAGCCACAGAAAACAATTGTTCATGTGTTATTCTGTTGGTTCTTTTGTTGCAAGCCCTGGAAAACATCTGTTCATGAGTTATTCCAGAGGCACATGTCTAAGATCAGTGAGAAAATTAATTGTTCAATGGTCCATTGTGTTTCAGCTAATAAAGCACCAAACTCTTAATGAGTATTGGATGTTCCTGGCTGTTTATGCTTCCGCAAAACTCAAGCAAACGGAGCAAAACTCTGTCCATTAGAACTCTTGAGCAATTCTCTATTCTATATTCTCTATTCTCTCAATCTCTAATTCTCCAGGTTACTTATTCTCCAGGTTACTTATTCTCCATCTTTCTTCCATTCTCCGTACACTCGCCCTAATTTTGCACATACCTTCCTTTGATCCCAAACATCATTCTGAACCTCTTAGACCTCCTCTCTTTATTAACTCAGATCAACTAATCGTTTGTGTGTGCCTAACTGCTCTTTGAGAGATTTGTTTGTCTGGGAATCCCATGGAGGAAGCCTCATGGGGCATTTCGGAAATTGCCAAAACTCTTAAGGTCTTGCAGATCACTTCTTTTGGCCGCACATGAAGAGAGATGTTAAACGAATCTGTGGAAGGTGTGCAACGTGCAAACAAGCTAAATCTAAGGTCTAATCTCAAGGTTTGTACACTCCATTACCTATCACTTATCATCCATGGAATGATATCTCTATGGACTTCATTGTAGGACTGCCTAGAACTAGAACTGGAAAGGATTCTATCTTTGTTGTGGTAGATAGGGTTTCAAAAATGGCACATTTCATTGCTTGCCACAAGACTGATGATGCATTGCACGTAGCCAACTTGTTCTTTAAAGAGATAGTCCGTTTGCATGGTATGCCTAGAACTATAGTGTCAGATAGAGATGCTAAATTTCTAAGTTATTTCTGGAAGACCCTTTGGTCTAAGCTAGGCACTAAGTTATTATTCTCAACCACATGTGATGAGGTCATGGACCAGAACCAAGCTCCCATCACCATTCCTAAGGTCACAGAAGGCCCCATGACCCGTTCTAAGGCTAGGAGACTTAAGGATGAATTCATACTTGATGTTCAAGCTATCCTAGACAATATGGATGAATCACTAAACATGCCAATAGCTCAACCCACCAAAGTAGAGCATATCAACGAGCCAAGTGATGACTTGACCAATGCCTTTGCGCAACTCAATATCACTCCAGGTAAGGAAGCTTATTTGGCTGAAACTGACAAGGATGGTTATGTGGCAGGAATGGATGTGGAAGAAGACCCCATTTCTGATGAGTAAGGCCTTAAAGACGCAAGTATTAAAGTACCAGAAATAGAAGACCAAGTCATGAGTTCTACCAAGGTTGATCTAGACGCCATCAAGATCAACTACCTAGCAAAGAAGGCCAACACTGAACCAAGGGAAGTCTTTACTTTATTTACACTTTGTGCAGGTAATATGGGTCAGTCTAGTGGTTCCTAGAACTCGCCTATCCCACAAGCAACCAGGGTTCGAGGCCAAGACTTAGCTTAGGCCTTATTTTCTTTTATTTTGCAAACTTTCCTTTTTGGTCTTAAACCGGGCAATGTTATTTTTCTATTTTTCGTTTAAAACCTTAAGTCCTATCGTTTTGAGTCTTTTCCTTTTCTTGAGTCGACCAGTAGGTCAAGGCTGAAGGACTATTAATAAAGTCCCACATGCAGCCGTTGTAAGACACAACTTTTTACCCTAGATCAATATACAAGTCAGTTTGCCCCATAAGCAAGCCGCAACCGACTTCTTCTTCCTTGTGAGATTCAAGTGAGCAGAGTCTCGAACTGTATCAAGGATCCATCATCATCCTTGTAGTGTTCTTCGTTCCATAAACTTCATCATCAACTGATCCAACAAGAGAGAGCGTGCAAGCCAGCTTGTTAGATCCCATCCACACTTGATCCTTCATCCGGTTAAGTGTCCATCAAACGACCATCCTTTGTTCTCAAGAGAGTGCGTGAAAGTCAGCTTGAGGATCCATAATCACCACCCTTCCAGAGACTCCTCCGAGTCTTATATCATTTGGTATCAGAGCCAACGGTTCCTACCTTTGGTTTTTCTTACCCTCTATCTTTAGATCGTTTGTTTCTCTTGTTCTTTAGCTTATTAAAATGAAAACCCAAAAAAATATTTGCTTCTGTTATTGCCTATTATCGTGTAAGTTTAACTATAAAACCCATAAAAAGTATTTGAGTTGCACTTAGTTGTTTGCTTAGGTTGATATTCGTTTAAACGAAAAAGAAAAACCATAAGAGTTCCTTGTTCTTGCTAGTATTCGTGTAGTTCATAACTTGTTTTCTTATAAGAACTCGATTTTACCTTGTTCAATAGGTTGTTAGATCTTTAAAATTCGAAAAAGCCAAAAAAAATTTAGTTTCTTTCCTTTTTTTGACCACCCGATATTTCTTTTGGTCGAGTTTCCTTTTTAGTTTAAATCCTTGCGGCTAGTTCCTTGATTTCCTTTTCTCTCTTTTTCCTTTTACCTTTTTACTTAGTCAAAAAAAAAAGAGTTTTCCATTTCCTTTAGAAACCCTTTTAGTTACCGTTGGTATTTAACCTTTTGTTGTTTTTGAGTGAGTCTAGTACATCAGCCGAACAATGGGAGACCTTGGAGCTGATGGAGTTAACCCTCCAACCATGGGGCAGATCATGACGGCTATGAGAGACGAGATGAGAGCTGTCATAGGAGAGTTTGGCCAGCAGATCAATACCAGGCTGAATCGACTGGAGCAACCTCAAAGGAGAGGCCCAATCTGCAACCAAAACCCCAATCCGGACGATGAAGATGGGGATGATGAAAGCATGCCCAGCCTAGAGGAAGATGATCCTCTCCAAAACCGCAATCCTAGGAGACAGGATCCCCTTAGGAACAACCGAGCTAGAGAGGTACACAATAGAGAACAAAACAAAGACATTAAACTAGTTCCTCCTACTTTTGCAGGTAAGTCCAATCCGGAGGTGTACTTGGACTGGGAGAAACGCCTAGAATACATTTTTGAGTGTTATGGCTATGGAGAGAACAAGAAGGTGGCCCTAGCAGCAGCTCAACTCTTTGAGAATGCCCTGGCATGGTGGGACAGGAATGTAGCTGAAAAAAGAAGGAACCTATTTGGGGCAGTCACAACTTGGACTGACATGAAATACCTTTTGAGGTTGAGGTATGTTCCTGATTATTACCACAGAGACTTAAAAAAACGTTTTCGCAAGTTATCTCAGGGTAATAGGTCAGTAGAGGAATACTTTGAAGAGTTTGAGAAGCTAATGCACTCAATGGAGTTGGAAGAATCTGAGGAAGCTTTGATGGCTCAATTCATTGATGGACTCCAAGAACGTATCTCCAGGAAGGTGGAAAGACCTCAATATAGTGGTTTGCATGAGCTCATGCATCTAGCCGTGCATATTGAGCAGTGTGAGAATAGAGAGTTTTAGTGTCTGGTTTGTGTAGAGAGAATGAAGAACAGCAAGAACATGAGAGAGAGAGAGAGAGGGAATTTCGTGGGAGAGAAGAGAGAGAGAGGAAATATGTTTCCTTAGTTTATTTGTTTCTGATACAATGTTTAAATAGGCAAATAACAAGAGACAAGTTGACTAGAAGAAATAATAAACAAATGGTGCTCAGAATTGGCAGAGGGCAGGACCAGCTTGAGTGAAAGGGACAGCTCGTCTTCCTCTCTCTTGCTTACCAGAACATGTGACTTCTGATTGTCTTCATCCCAACAGCTCCATCCACTTGCAAACTCTTGTTTTTATTATCCTAGAGCTTCTGACGACCAAGGCAAGGTATTTATTTAATTCCTTTCCCTTTTCTTGTCTTCCAAGACAAGCTTAGGTCAAACTGTACGGACAAGCAAACCCTTGACCTATCCGGATGATCATTTATCCTTGTCTCTTTAACTCTGGTCTGATGTCTTCTTCTTGTCAACCAACTCCATCTTATTCCTTTTTCATCTCAACACTCAACACTCCCCCTCAAGCTTGACCTTATGTACTGGTCAAGCTTGGAACCATGAATAACTTCCCTCATTAAAACCTTAATGTGCAAAACCCAATGGGACAAAAACACATCAAGGAAAGAGTAGAAGTCTTCATGATAGGAAAGTTAGTGAGATGTGATGTCTATGAGTCCAAGCTTTGAATGGATGAACTCACAGACTTTGGTGCTTGCTGCCTTTGTGAAAATGTCAGCTAGCTGGTCTTCACTTCTAGTGTAGCAAGGTAGGATGATTTGTTGTTCCACTGCTTGTCTCACTTTGTGGCAGTCTACTTCAATGTGCTTTGTCCTCTCATGAAACACAGAGTTTGAAGCTATGTGTATGGCAGCCTGGTTATCACAGTGCATGGTGATTGGAGTTGTTGTCTCAATGTCCAAATCCCTCAGTAGGTTTTTGATCCATATGAGTTCGCTCGTAAGCTTCCTCATAGCTCTATATTCTGCCTCAGCACTAGAACATGACACCACCTTTTGTTTCTTGCTCTTCCAAGTTACCAAGTTGCCTCCAATGAATGTACAATACCCAGTGGTTGATCTCCTATCAACTCTATCTCCTGCCCAATCAGCATCACAATATCCTACAATCTCAGTACTTCCATTGCAACCCATCCATACTCCTTGACCAGGAGCTTCTCTTAGATACCTCATGATCCTCTCCACGATGTTCCAGTGATGAACCTTAGGATCTTGCATGTGTTGACTCACTTGGTTTACAGCAAAGCAAATGTCTGGTCTTGTAATGGTCAGATAGATGAGCTTCCCAACCATTCTTCTATACCTCTTGACATCCTCGAATGGAGTGTCCTCAAACTCCCCCTCTCGCAGCACTTTGTAACCATCTTCAAGAGGAGTCTTGGCTGCTCTTCCTCCAAGGTTTCCTGCCTCACTCAACAGATCAATTGCATACTTCCTTTGAGATAGAAATAGTCCTTCCTCGGACCTACACACTTCAATTCCAAGGAAGTACTTGAGCTCTCCAAGGTCCTTGATGTCAAACAAAGATTTTAAGAATGCCTTAGTAGCCTGAATCTCCTCCTTATCGCTTCCTGTGATGATGATATCATCTACATATATCAAGATAACAACCATTCCTTGTGGACCAGACAGTGTGAAGAGAGTATGATCAGCTTCTGACTTCCTAAATCCTCTTCCATTCAGTGTGGTGCTCAGCTTGTGATACCAGGCCCTTGGTGATTGTTTCAAGCCATAAATTGCTTTCTTCAGCCTCAAAACATTACCTGGTTTGACCAGATTCTCAAGACCAGGAGGAGGATGCATATAGACCTCATCTTCTAATTCTCCTTGCAGAAAAGCATGCTTCACATCCATTTGCCACAAATCCCATTCCAAGTTAGTAGGAATTGAGAAAATGATCCTAATGGTGTGAAGCTTTGCTACTGGTGCAAAAGTATCAATATAATCCTCTCCATATGTCTGAGTAAATCCCCTTGCTACTAGCCTTGTCTTGCGCCTCTCCACCTTTCCATTAGCTAGGTACTTGATTGTGAAAATCCACCTGCTTGTTACTGCCTTCTTGCCTTTGGAAAGCTCAGCTTCATACCAAGTATCATTGACTATCATTGCATTAGCCTCATTCCCAACAGACTCTCTCCACTCTTCATGTTCCATAGCTTCTTCATATGACCTTGGGATATACTCCTGATCCAATTCACCAATGAACACCTGATGTTCTTGAGGATACTGAGCTAAAGAGCACACTGCTTGTATAGGATGAGCTACTGCTTGAGAGTTGAAGTAGACTCTGGTGTTTCTCCAATTGGGAGGGGGCTTCCTGATTCTAGTACTCCTTCTCAATGGTTGAACCTCTTCTGGTTGAACTTCTTCATCTGGCTGAAGGACAGATTCGTGTTGCCTTTCATCCTGATCATGAGATTCTATACCAGTATCTGATTCATGTTGATTTCCCCCTTCAGGATCAGGATGAATGGCTTCCACAGCTTCATCTATCCCATCTTTGTCAATCACAGTTTCTGGAACAGGTGCAGCTTCAGGAGGGCACGCCCTTGTTTCCTGATTCCCTTGAGGCACACTAATACCAAGACTTTCCAATATTACCCTGAGATCAGTGGCTTTGTCTGAGGCTTGAGATAGATCTTTCAATTCATCCCAACTCTTCTCATCATAATATCCCTTAGTCTCCACAAACTTCACATCCCTTGATACTAAAACCCTTCTTGCCACTGGATCATAGCACTTGTATCCCTTTTGTGTTGGTGAGTATCCAATGAACATAGCCTTTGAACTTCTAGCATCTAACTTGATCCTCTGTTCCCCTGGTATAAGCACAAAGCAGAGACATCCAAATACACGCAAATGATCCAAAGGTGGCTTGTTGCTGTTTAGTACCTCAAATGGAGACATGTCATTGAGTATCTTAGTGGGAATCCTGTTAATAAGATAGCAAGCAGCCATAACAGCATCACTCCAAAATCTCTTTGGGACATTACTATGGAACATCATTGATCTTGCTACTTCCATAAGGTGCCTATTCTTCCTCTCAGCTACTCCATTTTGTTGAGGGGTGTAAGGACAGCTTGTCTGATGAATGATCCCATGTTTAGCTAGGTACTGCTTGAATCCTTGACTTGTATATTCTCCACCATTATCTGACCTAAGGATTTTGAGTTTGGCACTGAAATGGTTGGAGACATGAGTCTGAAAATTCTTGAAGGCTTCAAGCACTCTATCCTTAGACTGAATCAATGTCACCCAAGTGTACTTGGACTTCTCATCAATGAAGGTCACAAAGTATTTGTGATTTTCTCTGGACAGACAGGGAGCAGTCCACACATCTGAATGCACCAGGTCAAAACACTTCTCATAGATTGTGCTAGACCTTAGAAAAACTGTCCTGCAATGCTTCCCCAAGATACATGCTTCACACCCATCGTTTGCAAACATCACATCAGGAAGTACCAGATTCAGAGCTCTGGCATGGGATGTCCCAATCTAGCATGCCATATAGTGCCATCAACTCCAGTAGATGCACTATACATGCAGATAGAAGAAGGTGGTTCTGTCCTTTGGAGATGATACAGTTCATCATGGCTGTGTCCTCTTCCAATCAACTGCCCTGTCTTTAAATCTTGGAACTCAACCTCATCAGGTCTGAAGACAACTTGACAACTCAGATCAACTGTAGCCTTCCTTACTGATAGCAAGTTAGATGTAAACTGAGGCATATAAAAGGCAGATGATTCCCTATCAAACAGCCTTAGGTTCCCTATTCCTTCTATCTTAACCTTATCTCCATTTGCTATAATCACATTCCCTGAGGCAGACTTGACATCACTAATTAAACTCCTATGACTAATCATGTGATGGCTAGCTCCTGAATCTATAATGATGGGTTTAGAGTCAAGAGAGTGTATACCAGACTTTTTGGGTGAGATAAGGGCCTTGGCAGCTTTGATGAAGGAGTTCAGGTCGCTCATGGTCACTGGTCCATCCATTCTTGTCGCACCAGCTTCACTTCTCCATGTTCCTCCTTCATTTAAGTCGCTGATGAAAGCTGAGTACATGGTCTTTCCTTCAATTGTTTGATGCTCAATCTTCTTGAGACAATCTCTGGCCAATTTGATGTCCCTCATCCTTGACTTCAAGATCCTTCTTCTATGTTGTTTCTTAGTCTTCTTGTACTCAGGAAACAACACTTCTCTTGACAACTTCTTTGTAGGCTGACCAGACTGTCTATCCTTCTCAAAGAGTGTTTGATTAACTTGTTCTCTTTGGATGAGAGTACACACACTTTCTACACTTGGAAGTTTGTCTTCCCTCAGAACATGTTTTATCAGCTGGCTGTATGAAGGTTTTAGGGTCAGTAACAAGCTTAAAACCACATCTTGCTCTTGTCTTTCTCTTAAGACTTCCAGATCACAAGAGGTTGGTCTCAGCATGTTGAGCTCTGACCAGAGGCTTCTGAAATTTCCAAGATGTTGACTGAACTCTCCTTCATCTTGTTTCAGGTTGTTGATAGCTTGCTTCACTTCAAACACCCTACTCAGATTAGATAAGTTGCCATACACCTTTTGAAGTGTATCCCACAGCTCTTTGGAGCTCTCACAGTAGGAGTAAGCTTCCAAGATTGATGAATCAAGGCTGTTCTGAATGATAGACAGCACCATGAGATCCTCCTGACCCCATTTGCCTTCATCAGCAACAGAAACTTCTTTTCCATCCTATCCTAGGATAGTCTTCTCTGAGATTTTGCCTTCAGTAACATGTTCCCAAAGCCCTCTACCTCCAAGGGCAGTCTTGACAAGTCTTGACCACAGCAGATAGTTAAATCCCTTGAGAAGAACTGGAATCACAACCATTTCTGAACTTTCCATCAAGAACAACTCAAGAACAGCTCAAGAACAATTATTAACCAGTGGGTAAAAGAAATTTTTTTTTGAATTAATCAGAGTAAAAAGAAAGATATTTGCGGAATATGTATTAGAGAATGTACAGAAAAAGATTTTAAGAGCTTGTGGCCTGATACCATGTGAGAATAGAGAGTTTTAGTGTCTGGTTTGTGTAGAGAGAATGAAGAACAGCAAGAACATGAGAGAGAGAGAGAGAGGGAATTTCGTGGGAGAGAAGAGAGAGAGAGGAAATATGTTTCCTTAGTTTATTTGTTTCTGATACAATGTTTAAATAGGCAAATAACAAGAGACAAGTTGACTAGAAGAAATAATAAACAAATGGTGCTCAGAATTGGCAGAGGGCAGGACCAGCTTGAGTGAAAGGGACAGCTCCTCTTCCTCTCTCTTGCTTACCAGAACATGTGACTTCTGATTGTCTTCATCCCAACAGCTCCATCCACTTGCAAACTCTTGTTTTTATTATCCTAGAGCTTCTGACGACCAAGGCAAGGTATTTATTTAATTCCTTTCCCTTTTCTTGTCTTCCAAGACAAGCTTAGGTCAAACTGTACGGACACGCAAACCCTTGACCTATCCGGATGATCATTTCTCCTTGTCTCTTTAACTCTGGTCTGATGTCTTCTTCTTGTCAACCAACTCCATCTTATTCCTTTTTCATCTCAACACTCAACAAGCAGCAGATCAAACGCAAGATAGCCAACGCTGGACCTGCCAGAACAACTGCACCATGGGCATCTAGTGTCAACAACCCAGCCGACAAAGGTAAGGCAGTAGAGATTGAATCTCGGTTCAAAGGTAAGGGTAGTGAGCCAAACAAAGGTCCTAGACAAGAGCATAACAAGAACACTAACCAACAAAGAACTCGAGATATTACTTGTTTTAGATGTCAGGGGCGAGGTCATATGGCTAAAGAATGCCCAAACCAGAGGGTCATGACCATCACTGCAATGGAGACTATGAGTCTCAAGATTAAGCTGACATGGAAGAGATTGAGTCAGGAGAAGAAGTGGAGTATCCGGACACTGGAGAAATGTTGGTTACTAGGAGAGTGTTGAGCGTGACCATCAACCCAGAGGAAAAGGCTCAAAGAGAAAACCTCTTCTACACTCGTTGCACCATCAAAGCTAAGGTATGTAACTTGGTAATAGATGGAGGATCTTGTACTAACGTGGCTAGCAAGTACATGGTGGACAGGTTAGGTCTTGAAACAACCAAGCATCCCCGACCATATAGGTTGCAATGGTTAGACAACAAGACTGAGTTGAAGGTCACCGAGCAAGTCAACATCCCTTTTAGTGTTGGCAAGTATCAAGATGAAGTCTTATGTGAAGTAGTTCCAATGCAAGCCGGCCATATCCTGTTAGGGAGACCATGGCAGTTTGATAGAGCCACCTTTCACAATGGCCGAACCAACTACTACTCTTTCAAATTCAAGGACCGCAAATACAACTTAGCCCCTCTTAGCCCATCCGAAGTGCAAGAGCTCCTAGCTAAGATGAACAAGGAGGATCAGGTAAGTAAAACTAACCTTATGATTTCTCCTGGTTCTATTATTAAGACTCTAAGTGCCAAGGGCACCGTGCTGCTAATGATTCTTAAAGAGTGTCTAAGTATAGGTAACTAGGAACTCCAACTTCCACAACAAGCCCAAGCCGTGCTAGACAAGTTTCAAGATGTGTTTCCTGATGAGATACCAGCCGGGTTGCCTCCTATCAGAGGGATAGAGCACCAGATAGACCTTGTCCCCGGTTCTGCCTTGCCAAATAAACCAGCTTATAGGATGAACCTAGAGGAGACAAAGGAGCTGGAAAAGCAAGTGGAAGACCTCATGGCCAAAGGATACATCCGGGAGAGTCTAAGTCCTTGTGCTGTGCCAGTCCTACTAGTTCCCAAGAAGGATGGGTCATGGAGGATGTGTGTAAATTGTAGGGCCATCAACAACATTACCATGAAGTACAAGCACCCCATCCCACGTCTAGACGACATGCTTGATGAACTGAGTGGAGCCACCATATTTTCTAAGGTTGATCTGAGGAGTGGATACCACCAGGTGAGGATGCGTGAAGGAGATGAGTGGAAGACTGCTTTCAAGACAAAGCAAGGCCTATACGAGTGGTTGGTCATGCCCTTTGGCTTAACCAATGCGCCTAGCACTTTCATGCGCCTCATGAACCAGGTTCTTAGGGCCTTAATAAGTAAATTTGTTGTTGTCTATTTTGGTGACATACTTATTTACAGCAAGGGTTTAGATGACCATCTTAAACATTTAGAACTTGTGTTACTTACACTTCGGAAGGAAGGTCTATATGCCAACCTAAAGAAGTGCACCTTTTGTATTGACCAACTTGTCTTCTTAGGTTTTATAGTAAGCAAACAGGGCCTACAAGTAGATGGAGAGAAGGTCAAAGCCATTCAAGAATGGCCTACACCAACCACCATTGGTCATGTTAGGAGTTTCCATGGATTAGCCAGCTTCTATAGGCTTTTTGTGAGGGATTTCAGTACCATAGCTGCCCCCTTAATATTGAGATA
>CAJHQP010009079.1:0-20000 GCA_905132765.1 Moricandia arvensis
TTAATATAATTATTTATTTTAGCATTTAAACTTATTATTTTATTTATTTGAAAAATACGTTTACATTAGAATATTTTTATTTATGGTCTAAAACCGATTATATACACACATTAATATTAGTATACTATATATATATGTTACAGTCTAGCGATTGACTGCTAGGTTTGATTGATTTTCTTGAGCCCTTTTTGTTTGTTCTTTCAAATTCAATCTTAGGTTTTATTGATGTCAATATATATATATATAATATATATATATATATATATATATATATATATATATATATATGTATATTTGTAAAAATATATTTCTTCTTCAATTTTAATTAAGCTTTTGTATATATAAGTGTTCTAAAATATGGTTGTAGGCATTGATCTAGGTGGCGTTTAAATGCTATAGAATAGCCGATTGTATTGTTTTCATGTTATACAATATTTAGTGTTGATTTATATAATTGTTTTCATGTTATACAATATTTAATGTTGATTTGTATAATTTGGACGCATAATAAGATTTAAGCGGATATTATACAGTTTACACTAGGGGTGGGCGTTCGGATACCCGTTCGGGTTCGGATCGGGTACTTCGGATTTCCGGGTATTTCGGTATAGAGGTATAGAACCCGTTCGGGTATTTTGTACTTCGGGTCGGGTTCGGGTATTTTTAGTTCGGGTTCGGTTATTTCGGGTCGGGTTTTCGGATATTTACATTTTCAAAGAAAAAAAAAATTTATTTCTCAAGTTTCTTGTATATAAAAATATAAATTCACTTAACTGATTTTTTATTTTTTATAGATTGAATGATTAATAGATTTGGAGATAACATTTCAAAAATAAAAGACACTAATTTGGTTATTGTTTTAAATTTTAGTTATAAATTTTGTTAATGCATGAAACAAAAAACTTGGTATACATTTGAAGTGAGTATCAAATCATTTTTATTCGTATTATATGTATATTATATAGTTTTTAAAGTATGTATAACATCAATATATAGATATTTTAAATAATTTGAGAGATGTAAACTAAAATATAAGGTAAGTATACATATGTTCGGTTATCTTCGAATATCTATTCGGATTCGGATATCCAATCTCACTTAATTCAATACCCATTCGGGTATTTTACTACTTCGGTTTGGATTCGGTTCGGGTTTTTCGGATCGGGTTCGGGTGCGGCTTCGGGTATCGGGTAAAGTGCCCACCCCTAGTTTACACTGACGGCTAAACATATTTTAAGTATTAATATATAAAATTATTTATTTATCTTATATTTATTGATGTTATTATTTATTAATTATTATTCATTTTTGTGTTTATATGATTATAATTATTAGTTTAATTGTATCTAAAATAATTTCACAGCTTCATTTTATATATGTATAACATTTTTGTTTTTATGATTTGAAACTATTTCTATGTTACACTATATTTTATACATATATTTTTAGTTAAATTTATTTATGTTCAGATTTCTAAAACTAATGTAGATATATTAATTTCATTTCATATTTTATATTATATATTATATATATATATGCCTTGTTAAGTTTTGCATATACGGTTAAACACTAGAAATTCATAATAATTTTTTTTAAAAATTTTATTTTATGTTCAATTTTCTAAAACTAATGTATATATATTAATTTCATATCCATATTTTATATTAGATATATGTGTTTTTGCATCTACGATTAGGCGCTAGATATTCATCTGTCACATAACAAACGTCTAGTGCCTTTTAGAACCCTGGTATGTATCTATATATATATATTATATATATATATATATTATATATATATAGAATTTCTCATATATATATATACACAAATTTTATTATTGTTCAACAAATATGTATTGTGTTTTAGGATATCATTTTTATGTGGTCTATCTTATGGAACCAATGTTGAAATGATTGAGAAAAATCAGTCATTCACAATCTAGACATACGCAAAGAAAGTAATAAAAAAATGATTTGAAAGTTAGTTAACTGTTTTCAGTGCAATTATAAAATGCTTATCATTTTAAAGTAAATATAAAAAACAATATCAGATTTGTGATAGAATTATAATTTTCCCAAGAAGTACTATGTTCTACTTTAGGCATGGTGACTTGATTTCTAGATTAAATAGTATAAGTAATTTATACAAAATCGTGCAGGAGGTACAATATGTCAAATTTGTGAAGAAAGAAAAAGAAGAAAAAATAAATTTGATTTCCGAATATCGTTTCTTAGGTGGAAATATTGTATTAAGAAGTTCCATTGATTTAAAGGAATTAAAGTTTCCATTAATTACTTGTGTTACTCAATTTCTTTTAAATGTTTGTATTGTTGGATTAAATATTATTAATCATTTTTGTTTTTTTTTTTAAAAATTTTAGTGTTATCTAATCTAATAATTTTTGGTTCCTTTAAATATTTGTGTTATTTAAATATTGGAGAATTTAGTGGTAACTGTATTTGAAAAGATTTAAATAGAAATTTCCTACAAAAATGTAAAAACTTATTTTCGGTTTTTAGATTAGGATTTGAAGATTTTTTTTATATTGTTTATTAAAAACTATATGCGCCAAGATTATTGATCACTATAACACATATGATTTGGAATATAATTTTTATTATCAGATCCATCATTCTCAACGAGGAGGTACAATGCCAAACCCACTTTCGATATTGTAACTACATAAAGCAATGCATTGTTTTAAGAATCAAGCAATCGTCCGGTGACAAACATTTAAATAACATTACATTTCGATGTGGGCGAAACTATGGAAGTTTTTGTTTAGAGCAGACCTTTGGACCACACCAAGAAACAGTGGCTTCCGGCCATTTTTACTATAGAAAACATTTCGTTCATAATTTATCAAAACATCTTTTAGGTTTAGTGGTAAAATATCATAAAACAAAATTTTCTTGCCTAACTTGGATTTAAATTTACGAATAAAAGTTATTTTTTTAAGTTTACTTCTGGTCTTAAATTTCTTAGGCCCCTTTGTTCTTCTAAAGAATCAGTGATCACTGTGTTAAGAATTAGAAACTTCCATAAATTTTCAAAAGCCGTTGTATGAATATGAAGGGATTAGGAAATAGTTTTCAACCATCAATAGACGCGGCTCGGTTAGTATCTCTTTAGCTGCGTCTAAAATTAATTTTATTGAGGTTCAAAGTTATTGCAACCCTAGAAGAAAAAGTTCTTCGAGGCAGGTTTGCGAGTTTTAGCATCTCCCATATACCGAGAACCAGGAATTTGAGAGCAGATTCCCTTGCAAAGGAAGGGAGAATTAATGGTATCCTCATTTCCCTTATTGATCAGATCCGGTCAGACGGAGTGGCTCTTCGGAACGACTCAAACTCGACCATCACTTGATCTTCAATTTATGGAAGATGACAAAAAAAAAAAAAAAAGAAGTTATTGCAACCGGATTTGGGACAACTATACGCACCTTTGCCAATAAGCTCCGATTGGGCTTATGCGTCTGGGGCCTCAAAATATGGGCTGGGCTATGCAAATAAACAACAGCTTTTCTTTTTGTACCTTTATTTTAAAGCGCCATGACTAGTTTCACTTGCAACAGAAAGTAATTATTACTAGTATTCAACTATGACTTGAATGCAGAATCTGGAAACTTATGGGAACGTGAATATTTACAACAAATCCAAGAAGAATAACTTCCCATTAATGACATTACCTTCAACGTAGAACAGCGTTGACAGTTTCAGACTAGAGAGCAGTCCCCTAATCTTATATTTGGGGAGGTCATCTTTTTGTTCAAATCTCCAGAAGTGGTAAGAATCTCTCAGCGAATATAATAATTTTTTTTTATCATCGATTGGTTACCATCATCATTTGTAAGAAATCATTTGGTTTTGTTTTTGTTTTTGTTTTTGTTTAGGGAAAAGAATATGCCAAACCCATTGCAGAAATCGTTGCATGGTACCTGTCAAAGATCAAAAGAGAGACAGGGAAGCTGCAACTGTCGTCGTCGAATTCATTGGCATCATCCAAGAAGTGGGTGCTTGCAGGCTGTAGGCATCCCAAGAAGCTCTCCTTCTCCTTCAAACACAGACGAAGATCCAGCAAGACCAGATTCAACGACGACCACGTTAACCAGGATCCCGGTCACGCCGCCACCTTGTCTGACATAGACCGTTCCTTGAGGAAAACTTCAAATCCCTCTGCATCAGAGATGATGAGGATGACAAAAACAAGGGGAAAAGGGAACAGTCCTCCTCCTCAGATGACGACACTGATGACTATTGTCACAGATTTGAGAGGACATGGGGACCCGACTCCCCAAAACTGCCAGATGCTCTGCCGCGGAGAACAGACAGGCTATCTCCACCGCCTGGATCATCGGAGGGTGGCCAGCATGTATACAACGTCGGAGGAGGGACCTTCGTCGAGGTCCAACTCATCCACCTTGGTGCTGCCTGAGAACTGCATCGCAGTGCTGAGGTACACTGAAGAGCCTCAGGAGGATTTCAAGAGGTCGATGGTGGAGAATGAATGAGACCAAGTTAGGAGGGATACGGGAAGGCGAGGTGGATTGGGACTTGATGGAAGAGCTACTCTTCTGTTATCTCCATCTCAACAACAAGAAATCACACAAGTTCATACTCAGCGCATTCGTAGATCTCATCATCTCTCTCCGTGACAAGGAGAAGAGGATCACCAGGAAAGGCGTCGTCAGGTCGCTCAGTACTCGCGCTGCCAGGGAGAGGCTTAGGAAGAGGAGCGAAGCCTTTCGCAACTAACTCATGCAAATCCTTTTCCCTCTTTGTTGTAGTTTCAAAGCCGTTACATCAAACTGAACAAAACCAAATAATAACTACTTTCTTTCATCTCAGACTTTACAGTTAAAGGGAGCAAAGATAAATGAATAAATGGTCAAGCTTCTCTCTTTCTCATTTTGATGCACTGCAGGACGATGTTTTACAGGGCAGTAGTCACACCAGACATTATTATTTTATCATCGATTAATTACCCCATGAGAAGATGATCTCTCTCTCCCACAGAAGAGTTGCACAATGGACTGCATCACGTTTGCTCTTTCTTCTTCAATCCTTGCATGTATCCAACGAACTTGTTACATTCTTCTCCGTTGAGCTTTTCTTTGACCTTAGAGTAAAGATCACAGGTTGCATGACTTCCAAATATCTACAGACAAAACATGAAAGATTAATGTGGTGTGATCTAACTTGACTCAAAAATGCAGATGCACTTGCTTGCTTGTTATCACCCCTTTCTTTCGACACTGAGGACGACGGACTTCCCTTAGTCTCTAGAACCTTTTGCTTTTTTTTTTTTAATTAGCCCCATTGTGTTGAAAACAGTTGCTCGATGTAAAAGTTTCTGTTTCGCAAATCTCCATCTCACAGTTCTTGCATTGTAGATCAACTACTTTCACATCTCTTCTCTACCTGAGTCTCCTCGTCACTTAGTTCCACTAATATAGTCTTCCATGAAGAACAAGCCTGCATAACCTCTCCCTTTACAATGCGAGGTGTAGGATGGTCAGGCCTTTCCATTTAACATCAGACTCCGAGGGTGCAGCCCGATTTGCAGGGGGAAATGCTTCCAGTCTACTCAACCCAACGTCCTTCACATAGCTGTTACCTGCAAAGGATCGCATTTGCAACATAGAGTGTTGAAGTTCTATTCCCATGTGCAGAAGAAAAATATCTATTCATGCCACGAGACGATAGACGGAGCAGAAACATATACCTTGACATACGGTCGTATCCAAACGGATATCTTGGACTGTTGGGACGGTTGCTCAAATCTGCCAACCTCTCATCACAGAAAATGATAGCTCCATAATCATGGCGATGGCTGATTACACGTCCAATTGCCTTATTCACAGCCCGTGCAGCTTCTTCACTGTAACACATGCTTCCAGACTGAAGAGTTGATCTTGAAAACTAAATAAAACATGTTAGAGACATCATTACCTTGATGAGTCGAAAACTGAGTAAATGTTAAACTTACCTTGACATCTGCAAGTCGCGATTGTTCATCCAAAACTCTCGTTTCAGTTTAACCTGTTTTACAAATGGGTTATCAACGCATTTGTAAAAAGAACTAAAATCTGTGCAGCAGGTGAACAACATGTAAAAAGAAAGGATCATACAATTAAATGACCTCTTAGTGCCAGTCTGAATAAAAGTGAAGACTAAATTCATGAGCTCTTGTACACAGCAAGCCGTTCGGTGGGTTTTGCTACCAATTTAGCTAATGAACCTAAATAAATTTCCTGAACAAAACAGTGAAGGATAGAGTAAGCAAACCTTTGGATCAGTCACCCAGGCATAAGGTAACCCAACAGCTCTGCCAGCGCTGTCAGCGAAATCCAGTCCTTCACTGACCTGACAACACAACAGAGACCAGCCCTACTGAAAAAGACGCTACACGGGAGGAAGTTATACCAAGAAACCTCATATTTCTTGTACCAGCATCAGGAAACTCTCTGCTTTTTTTCCCGAAAAATGCATTCACTAAAAGCTGGGAGAAAAAGCAGATAGAGAAGAATAGTGAGAGAAAACCATAGAGATATACTCACAATTTTGGTTCTTGAGCCTGTGAATCCATGGGAGACAAGGTTCCCGATGTTAAAATGATAGACCCAACACCCTTTTTTGCTATGTCCTGCATGGTAATCCCATGATTGAAACACCACCAGCTAAGGGTTCGTGATACCTTGCGTGCACAATATATTTTGTGATTCTCGGATTGATTTGTAAAGAAAACACTGTCTCCATAGGGAAAACAGATAACAAAATGGTTATTGTTCTTTCAATTTACTAAAATGGTGCTTTTGTTAATGCTTTGGGAGACAGCATCACATTTGTTTTGAAATCTATGGAGGAGTCTATTATTATTTCCCTTTTATGACATTAGTAGAATTCTGCTCAAGCTCCTGTACATGAACCTAACAAAGAATGAAAGTAAAATATATGAGTAAATATGGGGGAGTTTCTGTAAATGAAATACTACAAGAGAAGCTTATAAAACCACAAAATGAAATAGAAAGAAGTTTGCTAAAAACTTACACGATAAACATCTGCATGGTTACTTCCATTTTCCCTAAATATCAGCTTTAAGCATGATTCCTAATTTGCTTCCAGCATTGGTCGCTGTTCGTTGTTTCTCCTCATCCAGGAGCACTGCAGCCTCCTCGGCTGTACCAATAAGTTTAGGAGCAGTTTCGTAAGTGATGTTAAGGCTTTTAAGCATGTCATATATGTACGGCCCAGGCTTAGTAAATCCCTCATCCTTTTTCGGAATTGGGACTTTAGAAATCAGTTCGTGCAGCTTTAGAAGAATCCCCGCAAGAGAAAACAACGCATAGATGAGGACCAACATGTCAATCTCATTCCAGTATAATTGTACTCACAACGTTTAACCTTTAAGTATAGAAAAATTCTCAGGGTTCGTGGACTCGTCAGTTAATGAACCCTTCTTGCTGACGCAAGTTCTACACATTCTTGTGCCTCAGAAATGCAAGCCGATAAAAGCACAGGAGGGTCAAATGAAGCTGAGTCTGCGCATAAAAGAGAGTAGAATAACACCCCAAGAAACGGAGAGTTCAAGGTAAATACAGAAGAAACTGATACGTGGAACATCTATATTTCCCTTACTAGATTATGAGCTTCATAAAAATCAGGTTGCAACTATTCCAGTTGACCATTAAATACTTTCGATTCGCATTGCTGATGTTGTAAGGTGCAAATAAGATGTCCACATCCTTGTGAACCTCTCTTTGATATAATATGGGCATCTGCAGAATACATATTTGGTAAAGATGGAAAAAACCAGAAATAAGACAACAAGGTGAAACAAATATGTTGAAGTAGCAAAAAAGAGGCGCTTACGGTCCAGAATCTTTTCCAATATTGACCAAATCCTCAATGTCAACTGGTTCGTCACCAATATCAGGATCATTCTTCAAATAATCTACAACAGATTCATGGCTTCACATAGTTGTTTCATGCTATAAATGTGGAGGACGCAAGTAAATATACAGCAGTGTGGTAATAGGAATCAGGAAGAGGACCTGGAACCCGATTGAAATGGTTACATTGGCGCTTTCTGCAAAGGTACTGACAAGCATTAGTGAGTGCCTTTCCTCGGAGTGAATTAACTTACTCATTAACGGTTAACTGCTCACGGTTAACTTACTCAGGCCTTAAAAATATTATTGAGAGACACGGAAAGATTAGAAAAAATGATTGATATAAACTACGAAATGCCAAAAGAGGACGTGGGTCTGACCTATAGCTACATCGTTTAAGTTCTTTAATCACTTGAAGGAGCTGACTATGAGTCCGAGATGCATAAACTATGGTAGGAAAAGTTCCATGAGACATTTGCTCGGCTGAAGGAAAGTCACTGTTGTTCCGATCCTTACCCTTACGGGTGCCCAGGCTAAGGTGGCACAGAGAAGACAAAGAGTTTTCCCAGTTCCAGTAAGTCTCTCCAGAAGCGCGTGATATTTCTGCAGCATTATGCGCATGACAACTTCTCTTCTCTCCAGTGCTTTTTTTATCGCTCAACTCTGGTGTTGTGTATTAGACCATAGTTAGTAACTTTACAAATGCAGTGATGAGTGAACTCAGTTCTGCTTTGGTTTGGAATTCTCCCACCCACCAAGTTCTCTCTATGGAGCCGATTAGTTTATTTTGTTTGACTATCATGACAACTATGTTCTGAGTTCTCCGTAGCTGAGTTTGAGCAAAACTGAAACAACATAGAGATAAAGAGAAACAAAAAGAGGACCCAATTAGAGTGTGAAAACAAAAAGACTAGGAAAGTCGCCAAAGTCTTTCCAGTATCACTGTGTAAGCTAGCTGCTTTGCTTTGCCGAGTTCCCTCCACCTCAAGATCTGATGATAAAACTTTTGTATTTGGATCAGTATTAACTTTTTCACTCTTCCTCCGATCCAGATTCTTCAGAACTCGACTCTTTCTTCTTTAACTGTCCCAATCACCTTCTTCTTCTTCTCATCCACAACTTTCTTGTCATCCTCATCTTCGCTATACTCACTCTCATAATCATCGTATTCCTCCTCTTCCTCCTCCATACCTTCTTCTGCAATCGCACCCTCATCTGAAACCATTCCCCGTGTCCCAGCCCGAGTTCTTTTCAGGACCTTGACTTTCAGCGATGTCTTCTTGTCACACCCTATCCATGAGTCGCACATGCAGAAGCAAGTCAAGTTGTACGTACCCTTTGAAGGTGCTTGGAGTTTTCCCATTACCAGTCTTGACCCACCTTTTACCTTCTCAACCGCTTCTCTCACTGCATCGTTTGTTTCCTTCACCCCTGCTCCCGAACCTTCCATTGTCTCGCTGATGGTTTTCGATGCAGCCGTTATGGCTCCACCTTCGTCCATGAAGCTAACCTTTTGAGAGAACCACACGTTGTTCGACACTGCATCCCCAAGGAGAATCCAATAGTTTTCCTCCTTGTGGAAGGGGTAGTAGGGTGCGTGAGGAAGAGCGCCTACGAGCCCATTGGGTCGTTTCAGGGTGACCCAAGCTTGAAGAGTAACAATGTTACCCTCTTGGATACCCTCTTCGCCTTCTGTTTCACGTTTTACGTCTATTGTCAGAGACGGCATCATCTCTAGTACCTTCTAAATGTCCTCAACATCAGTTGCCGACAAACCCGCTACCTGGGTGAGCAGTTCAGAACGGTCTTCCAAGCTCATTTCTTGAAGCTCTTGGAATGATTTAACCTTCTGAAAATAAGAGAAACAATGGCATAGTTAACCAGATGAAAAGTACAGTGAAGGATCAAACTCAAATGGTCGCTAGTGTTTCTTTTGAACAGACATTTAAGTAAAGCGACACTACTATTTATTGGACAGCAGTATCCGAGAAGATTACTGCACTACACAAATTTGATAGTATTAATATACCTTCCGCGCTATCTTTTAACGACAGCATCAATGAAATGAGGGAGCTGCAAGAAAGGCGAAATTCCTTCTGATGAGACTCCAGAAAACTTCCTTGCACTAAGGGGAACAGCCTGCAATTCTGAAATTTTAGTTAATCTCCCTCAACAACAACTCTCTTGACTTTCTGAGAAGTAAATCTGGTGGGAGAATAAGACACAAATAAATGAAAATTGGAAGATAGGTGGCGGGAGCAAATTAATACCTGAACAATGCATTGAGATAGCTCAACTACTCCGACTGCAGGTCTCAGCCATCCATGCCCTTGGGCAGTTTGTGGTAGAACTGCCATCTGCAGGAAACAATAGTAAAATACTATTTTAACAAAGTAATTAAAAAAACCATATCAATATCTACACGAGGAAGATAATCCAATAAACGATTGGATGAGCTATGCTCCCAGAAGGGCGTCGCTTTGGCATGTTTACAGACTACAAACGATATCACATGAAAGAAAGCAAAAGAAAGTATTGGTCTAAGATCAAATTGGAGAAGCTTGACCTGATAGAATCAAATCGGCAGAGGAGAGGAGAAGAGAGGGGAGCTTAAGATGGCGCGCGCTGCAACCAACGGGACCGTTTACTAGCTCTTAAAATCCCTTTTCCTTTTTCACGCTATTTTTATTTATAATTATAATATAAACCTCTTGCTCTTACAAGCTCGCGATCCAGGTTTGATTCCTAGCCATCCTCTCTAGTCCTCACTCTCTTATTTGTATGTATGAGTGCCTCAATGTCTAGCAAGCAGAGGATATACTTGGTTTTGATATCCTTGACATACTCTTATAATCATCCAATGCAATTGTTCATTAGGTGAAGCTATTTAAAAGGCTGATCATTCTCTCGAATAACTGAGTACATATTGATCATTGTAGATCCTTTAATTGATGTTTCTCTTTTTCTCTCCCCTCGTCGCAGCTTTTTGGAAGAGCAACAAGTTGAAGCTGAGGAAACTACCAAAGCTTATGTTGAGGCAGCTCCTGCTTCTGGAGAAATTTTATCTGTATTGACGTACATATTTGATCTCCCAAAGCTCGACATCTTCTCCTCTATCGTAGCCCTTTGTGTACTGAGGGATCCGTTTGACATCGATGCGCTTGCCCACAAAACTCTTCTCGCCTGTTCCATACCCACTTAGTTGAATCATTTCATTAACATCATTCAAAGAAGCATAGAGGGAGCACATCTTACAAAGTCCATCTTCATTGATGTATCTTCTAAAGCATGCGTAGCCATTGGCAACAACGTTGAGATCATCCAGGCTGAAGTTGTATCTTTTCTCCAATCCCAGATATAGTACCTGCCAATTAACATATATGTGTAAATGTGGTTGGTTGCCTTTAAGATTAATCCAACTAGTTAGTACCTTGTCACAACCCAAGGACATGACTCTCCTTAACAAGCTGAACAAGGCTATGGTTAGATCATCGCTGTAGATCACATCTGCTGCAAAAATGAAGCTTGCACTTTTGACTTGTTCAAAGTCCTGCAAGCTCCAACAATACCTTAACACAAGGGGCAGCTAACAAGTCATAATATAATTATAAATAAAAAAGAAAGAAAAGAGGAGCAGATGAAGATGATTCATTACGGTTTTGGATCACCATTGGTGTCGACAACAGGCCAATCGCTCATCCAGTTGAGCTCACGAACATTTACCACAGCTTGAGGGTGAAATAGGGATGAATTCATTTCTACGTTCCGAACACAATTGCCAAGAATTTCGTCTCCGTGATCTGTTGTACAAGGGAAGGAAGAATAACTCAGAAAAGGCAACAGTTTGAAGGGGGAAAAAAGAGGAAGGATGTGAAGATATATGTGATGAAGCTGCACCAGTAAGGAAAACAGCTTTAGCCACCCGTGCAAGCAAAATTCCCAGCAGTCCTGGAAAAAGGGATAAGACATCCAGAGAAGATGTAATGGAATCTTAGAGAGAGTGTATCCATAGCATTTAGCGTGTAAGTAGAAAACCTGTTCCAGCACCTAGTTCCAGGCACACAACATTATTGAGTAGAGACATGTTATGCAATACGAAATCTGATAAGACGAGTTGTGCTTTCCAGACCTGAAGAGCGATGGAGAGGTGATAAAGCAGCACAAGAAAAAAAAAAGAGATGAACTTGCCTGCAGACCAACATGTGGGAGCGTGGATGTGATAGAATGCTGAATGGTGACAGTAAACGACCCGTGAGAATTGAGATGGAAAGGATTACTAGATCGCCTAGGAAGAACAAGGTCACCATCTTTATCAACACTAATAGAATGATCGGGATGGACTGGAAGATTGAAGGTGAAGCGGGAAAGAAAGGGTCCGACAGTGGCGGGTGGGCAACCGAGATGAATCTCGCTCATCACATGATTCTCTGGATCATCCATCCTATTTTTAAGATGATGATTATGGTGAATGAGAAAGAAAGTGGAATTCGTCAATTTTTAGGGTTCTTCGTGCGGTGGGGATATTAAAAAAAAACAGCAAAAATAAACTAATAAAAAGCCAAGTTTTTTTTTAATATTTTTTTGCACATCACTTGGGTTTCGGGTTTACAAAGAAATCATTCACAGACACGACAAGTTCCACATCTCTGTAATTACAAATGAAAACTGAAGAAGAAGAAAAGAAGAAGAAGAAGAAGATCAGTTTCGTGTGAGAGCATCTACCCGCGCCGCGACCTCATCAAAATCTGGGACGTTGGGCTGCCACGATGCTGTTCGACGACTCATCCTCCTTACCCCGGCCTCTCCGCTTGCTTTCTTCATCGACTCTGTCCTCATGTTTTTACTACTACTCACCCAATCTTCACCTCCAGGCGCATCTGGAGGCGGGTTCGCCAGTCGTCGTCTCACTGATCTCGGCTTTGGTCTTCCCGCCCAATCTGTTTTTTTTTGTTTTTTTTTAATAAAAACAAACAAAGTTAATTATTAATATCACCGGCATTACTAGTGCTTGCTCGCAATACTCACCAAGCATTAGATCAGACTTGGTCATCTTCTCCGGAAGGCTTTCCTGTTTCTCCATTTTGGGTTTGTTATTGTAAGACGACGCGGGCATGTTGAATCTGTAGTCGAAAGGTTTGGTTTCGGGATCCTCATGACCAGAGACACAACTTTCGCTTCTTTTACTTATGGACTTGTCATCCATATACTCTTCTCTGATATGAAAAAACGAAAGGTTACTTCTGTTTTCATTCGTCTTTCTAGTATTTTTGGCCTTGTCTTCCTTTTTATTTGGTTTCTGCTGCTTTTCTACATCATCATGTTGAGTAGGTGGTGGTGGTGTGTAGAGCCTCTGCTCTAAAGCCTTGGCATCCCATTTGATAGAGTATTCTTTGGCAATCTCTTGGAGCAGTTCTACTTTCATTTCCTTTGACGGTGCCTCTGCTTTTAACCTCTCTACTACCTGCATCCGATAGCAACGTACAAACTAGTGGTGGTTAATTTATCTTATTATTTATATCGACAGCTCAGCTGCATAGTAGAATGTATCTAATGTACCTCAGGATTCACAAACTGTTCAAGTGAATTAGTCCCGTATCTGTCACCAAACAGAGACCTGAGATCACGAAGCTCAGGCACTTCAGAGACTCTAGCTGCCGCATACACAAGGGAGGAGATGGCCTCGCGACACTCCTCAGGGCATTTACTGCAGCACCAATACTTTTGTTTTTTACATGGATGATGAATCCCTAAGGAAAGGCAAAAGGAGGTGCTTTTTTATTTATTGTACCTGGAATTCTGTAAGAGAGATACATTGGATGCAACGCAGATGCAGAATTGCTCCAGCAACTCATAACAAGATAGCCTCCTTTTCTCCTCAATAAGCCCTTGTGCCTGTCACACGCAAGTATCTCCTCATTTTTAGAGTATCTTGTGAAGGTTAATTGTTCATGTATGTTTGAAGAAACATTTTTAGGAAGAAAAAAAGAGAATTATGTATGCTTGAAGATATGTGTTTTTGTGAAGGTGTTCCATGCATTCACATCTAGTTAATGAATCTAGAAATTTACTTGTTGTTTTATTTTGAAAAAAAGAATAGTACTTGTTGATCCATAAAAAAAAAAAAATTACCCTGCCATAAGCATTGTAATCGAGGCTGTTGTTGAGAAGATCGACAATGTCCTTCTTCAAATATTTGCAAACAGAGATTTTCTTCCTCTTGACCGTCTCCACTCTTGTTTTCGTTATCTTGAGCAATGATTTGCTGAGAAAACTCAAATGTCTTCAACAAAATTACAGAAACCAAGAATACCTATCGAAAGCAAGAATATAAAAGAACTTACCATTTTGTATAGAATTTGGGTTTAAAAAGACCGTCCAACATTTTGTTATCTTGAGAAATAACAGATATAGATGGGAGTCTTCTTCCTCTTCTTCGTCTTTGTTTTTTCTCAGTTTTAGTTTTGTTATTTTGTTATCTCTCTCTTTCGTGCAAAAGAAAGAGAGAGATCGAGAGAAGAAATGTAGTCTTTTTGGGAGCTTTTAGGCAATGGAAGGCTTTATATGTCAAAAAAAGTACAGAGGAGGGAAGAAAAGATAAGAAGGAAAAAGAACCGACATTGGCTGGGTCTAACATGAGATCTCAAGAAACGGAACTTGTTTCTCGCAAGAAAAAAAAAATAAGCAACCTGTGTCGAGCAGAGAGAAGGAGTTGAGGAAGAGAGAGAAAGAGAAAAAGGGATGGACAAAATAGAGAGCGCGCTTTTGGAGATCTGTAGTTACTAATACAGGCCTGCCTAGTGGAGAGATAATAGAAGGGAATTGACCAGGGTTAGTTTCGTAATCCAAAGTCTTTCTCTGTTTTCTTGTTATGGATGTTTTCTAAATATATAGCTGAAGTCAATGTCCATTTGATCGTTAATTTTTCAGCACAAAAACCCTAACCCCTACCAGAAGCATGACGTCAACGCAAAGTAGGTGGCCTATTCAGATTTAGGGATGGATCAATGCTTTGGGGTATCCACTGCTTATAAGGAAGAAAGGCAAAAGGCGAAGCCATTGAACGAGCCCAAGCTGGTAAACAGAAATATAACCACGGGTGTTAATTCAAGTGTTCTTTTGCGTGGATTAGAATCTGCTTGAACTGACCGAGCGAGAAACAAAAAAAAAGGTCCTGCATCATCTTGGTATCTTGTTCCAGAATCGAAACTTTGTCCGCATTTCAGAATATACACGCAGATTCGGTCTCACATTTTCCACCATACTACTATAGTAGTCATCAATCAAGGTTTTTTTCTTGATAACTGTAAATTATATTTCGAAAGCAAATTGGTTACAAAAGCTGGAACAGCAGGGAACTTCTATGCCCCCCCCAAAAATGGAAAAACCAGTGAGAAGCTGTGTTTTGAACAACTACAAAGTTAGCTACATTAACTATAGGTTAACCACGAAGATAGCAGAGTCCCACATCCTATGTTATGTCTTGTTGCAAGTAGAATGTTCTTGATGACCCTATCAATTTTTGTGAAAATGAGTTGCGATGTTAAAGATGGCCTCCCATGTTTCCTATCATTTCTTTTTTTTTTTTTCCATATAAGGTAGACGGTTGTGTGGCACAATTTTGCGAAGAATCTTTCTCCTTGCGGAGCCTCTTGTTTCTTGTAGCCATTGAATCAGATCTTGCCAATTAATAAGACGTTGGTGCGTGTTGCCTAGTCTATGCTTTACTCTATCCCAAATCTCAGCGGAAAAGCAACACTTTAGGAGTGGTTTCTTCGTAGCTGGAGCAAAATGTGCACATCCCATTATCCATCAACCCCCATTGAAACAGCCTTTCATTAACAAGGAGTCTATTGAGATTTGCAACCCAAAAATTGAAGGCATGTTTAGGGACCCTTTGTTTGAACCAGACCACTGTTGACCAATCTTTGATCTCCGCTCTCGGTCTGAGGAATTCCCAGGTTTCCTTAGTCGAGAATGTATCTGACCAGTTGTTTGGAGGTCCCCATAAGAAGGAGTCAGGTTCTGTTTCGATGGTTTGCCGAGGCCAGTCCCTTAAAGTTGCTTTGAGAAGGGAGATATTGATATTGCGTGTCCGAGAAGGTGTCTGCCAATTCCTTGACATAAGAGCATCATCAAGCCATGATTGTTCTGGAATGCCCATGCGGAGAGGTCAATTTGAACCTATGAAGAGGATCAGGGGTCCATGATCTGACCAGTTATCATACCAGAAGCTAATATTTCTTCCATCTCCTACCGAACATCTGATAAGCTGCTGACCCGCAAGGTGTCTAAGAGACAGGAGGGTTTTAAAGATCAAAGAATCTCTTTCTTTTACTTCAGGAGACCAGATCTGACCAGTTATCATACCAGAAGCTAATGTTTTATTTTTCTTTTTGAAAGCAAGTCATCAGTCAAAGTTTCTTAGTCATTATGCAAAATTCGAATGAAAAGATAGATTTGGTATAGTACGTTGGATTGGGTTGGCTTGAATGCAGCATGATCTGGTGCCAACAATCTAAAGAAGGAAGATGAGAAGTTCCCATGACACATGTGTTTTAGCTTTGCTTGTTTCAAGTCTTGTTTTTTTGATCACCAAACTTATACAGTATTAAATAGAGTGTTAAGCCTCAAACGGAGGAGACATACAGAGAGGTGGTTTCGCTATGGAATCAGCTATGGAGTTGAAAGATCTAGGGATGAAAGGCAAGGAAAAGAATGCGAGGATAGATGTCCCGGACATCTCTCTCTGTTCGACTACTTTCGTTTTCTTATTATTGTGTCCTTACAAAAATAAGATAGAGATGATAGTCTACTCCACGTTTCTTCTTCTTTGTTGCCTTTATTTAGTTACAATAAAAGATACTGATGATGTGATGATAGGGGATTACGTTGCACCTGTTCTTTTTAAATTTCTTTTGAATTCTCCATAATACATAGTAGTATTTCGTGGAGTGTGAATTTGGATAATTTAATTGTAAACGTGATTGTTTTAGCTTATCATGAAAGTATAATTCCTTTTTTTTAAAAAAATATTATTAATAGATGAACGTGAGAAAGAATAGAAAAATAATAAACAGAGGAAACAAGTTTTGGCAGATGTAAAGGTGGCGGGAGTGGGTTGGGTGAGATCATACAAAAGGACGGTGCCCTCTCTCAATCTCAATCTCAATCTCAATCTTCTTCGACTGAAAACTCTTGTCAGGAAAGTGGAGAGCTTTTGTTTCACGTTTCTCATCGCCAAAAAAAACAAAAAAAGAAAGACAAATCCGCTTTATATTCGGAAAGGTTGTAGACGTAATAGACAATCAAATCCCTCGGGAGGAGAGCTTTCAGGAGAACAAATTTGTTCGACATGGATTTCTGGCCAGAGTTTATGGCGAGCAGCTGGGGAAGGGAGTTCGTCGCCGGTGGATTCGGAGGCATCGCCGGTATCATCTCCGGCTATCCCCTGGACACCCTGAGAATTCGTCAGCAACAGAGCTCCAAATCCGGATCTGCCTTCACCATTCTCCGCCGGATGCTCGCCGTCGAGGGTCCCACCTCCCTCTACAGAGGCATGGGCTGCACCCTTGGCCTCCGTCACTTTTCAGGTTCTTCTTTCTTTGATTCACCTTCTTTTTTTAATATCCCACTTTTGATTCTCTTGTGATTTACTCATCTTGTCCTTGTCATAGAATGCTATGGTATTCCAGATATATGCTATACTCTCTCGCTCCTTTGATTCCTCTGTTCCCCCTAGAAGAGCCTCCTTCCTACAGAGGCGTTGCTCTTGGTGGGATTGGCACTGGCGCTGTGCAGAGCCTCTTGCTTAGCCCCGTTGAGCTCATCAAGATTCGTCTTCAGCTGCAGCAGAGCAAGAGCGGCCCCATCTGCCTGGCTAGGACCATCCTCAGAAGTGAAGGGCTAAAGGGGATATACAAGGCCTCACCATAACGGTGCTCCGAGATGCTCCAGCTCACGGCTTCTACTTCTGGACTTACGAGTACGTACGAGAAAGGCTACACCCAGGCTGCAGGAAAAGTGGAGAAGAAGCCCTCAGGACCATGCTGGTCGCAGGTGGCTTGGCTGGTGTGTCTAGCTGGGTCGCTTGCTATCCTCTTGATGTCATCAAGACCAGGCTGCAACAAGGAGGTCATGGGGCTTACGAGGGCATTGCAGATTGTTTTCGTAAGAGCATCGCTCAGGAAGGCTATGGGGTTCTCTGGCGTGGCCTTGGGACTGCAGTTACCAGGGCCTTTGTTGTCAACGGTGCCATTTTTGCTGCTTATGAGGTTGCCTTGAGGTGTTTATTCACTCAATTGACGTCCGCTGATGTTGTCGCAGGAGGTTTGAGTAAAAAGCCAAAACAAGACGCCTAAGGGAGCCTTGAAGATTCATAAAGAGTCACTGTAGTTAGTAATATTTGTTAGCACAGAAATTTTGAGTTGGGATTTGTATTGCATGGTCATACAAATCGGACTCGCTTTATGGATCAGGCAGAAATTCTGTCTGTGATAAATAGTTGAGCACAGAGAAGAAGGAAAATTGATCCCAAACACAAAGAAAACCGATGAAATGAAATTATTTTGGTCTGTTTTACCTTGTTTGCTAAATAGAGTGCCATGGATTTCCTCCAAAATGTTCTCATAGGTTCCCCGCTCTCCTCGTCACGGCCAGTAATGCTGACTTGGTTGCTTTAGGATGGATTTTGATGTTTACAGAAGTTGTGCAACAGTCTGTGAACGGCTCCGTAGCCTTTGGTGGAATAAACGAGCTGGACGGATGTGAATGAGACGTTCTTCTTTTCAACGGACCATTGGGGTATCGAGCATCTACCAGTAAAATAGCTGCATAGTCCTTTGCATGGCTGATTGCTCTACCTGAAAAACAAAAGCAGGGATGAAACATTTGTGTTGTGTTCTTTCGCTCTCTGTTTGCAGCATATCTCTGACTAAGTATAATCTGCAACAAAGAGACGTTACCCGGTGGCTTGTCAGTTAACAGAAAAGGAGCAGAAAGAGGTCTTTATCAACTCAAGATTCGTCTTTTTAACCTTAACCTTGTGATGCATTTTGAGAGATCCAATTGCCGAACCCTTATCATTGGACGTGCTTTAGTTGCAGATAGAGGTTGTGGAAATAGTGTCTGATGGATCAAGTGGAAATAAGATAGTTCGAGTACCCTGAGGAAGTTAGAGGCAGAGAAAGCCAATAAACAAAAACTACATACAAAAGAACAAGAAGCATCATGAAGTTGAACTAGTCATATATATATATAATCAACCTTGTTTGCAAGTTTTACTGCAACGATAAACGACGCCGTTTTACATAAAATGATCAACCTGAAACGCTTTTCAGAGCAACGACTAATTTTGTTGCAATTAAAAGGAATTTTGAAAAATATAATTGAACAGATCCTTGAAGATCTTCTCTACAACTTCTCTTCCTCCTCTTTCGAAATTTTATATCATTCTTATTTCTGATCGTTGAGAAACCGCAGAGAGAGAAAATATCAAGAACAAGAAAAGAGGAGAGCTAGAGAGAGAAAATAGCGAAGTTGATTGATTGAGAGAGGTGCCATTTCTTGCGAAGCAAGCATTGGGTAATACATCTTCTTCTTTCTCATTATTCTTAAGGTTTCTTTTCTTTCTGCCATTATCGAACTCTGTCGTCTCTCTGTTACTGTTCTTCTTCCCGGAGAGAACATACACGAGACTATGCTTTTACAAAACTTAATCTCCTTTACTTAGTTCAATTCTCTTTTAACTCTGTTCGGTTACTCAGTTTCTTTTCTCCACACGGTTCTTGTTTCTAGGGTTTCTACGAAGTTTCACTCTTTTACTCAACAAGAAAGATGAATGATCTGATGAAAAATCTTTCCTAATTTATGTGGAACTCAAGAAAGGCAATCTCCATCAAGAAACCCTCTTTGGTTTCTTCGCAGAGATCAAAACATTCAAATTTAATCGAAGAGATCACTCAAATTTTACACGATCTCCACAACCTAACGAAGAGACCACATCAACACACGGCGCCAAGATCCTTCGTGGATTGGGAGAGAGGATGGAGTCCAACATCGTCTCCATCTAACGCAAGGCCAACGCTGTCAAAACCCTAATCGACGCCATCAA
>CAJHQP010009080.1:0-23985 GCA_905132765.1 Moricandia arvensis
ATATGTCGAGATAAGTATGGCCCAATCTACTCGGTTATTGCATTCATTTTCATCTGATTCATAACAAGAATCTATTATTTATGTATGATATTAGGTAATTAAGAAATTTTAGAATATATGAAAACACACAAAAGTAATTGGGACGTAGGAAGTCTTAGTTGGTGAGTTTCTGGATCAAAGTGTGCTTTTACTGGGTTTGTAATAGAACATAAGTTTTATTGAGCACATGGCCGAGGTAGAACAAAAGCCCTTAATTGATATTATATAATATGTTGGTCCTTTAAATATATACATGGGAAAGTTGTAAGTAAATCAAAGATTCTTTAATATGGAACGTGAGGAGAGATGTAGCATTGACATCTAAACATTCTACTCAATGTTATAATTTAAAAATGCGTCTCAATTAATATATAAGAATTTTGCTAATTTGTTATATTTTTCATGATTTTAAGAGGAGTTATTAGTTTAAAAATATTATATTTAACTTTATCTCTATATATATATATATAGTTTCATGATATTTGGGATAATTAATAAATGGATAGCTTAAGTAATATCCTTATTTAAGGCTTTATTTAAATATATATTAGATTTTAACCCGCACGTCCGTGTGAATATTTTTCTATTTTATAAATGTATTAGATATTTTTACAACTATATAATTTTATTTTAGTGTTATATATTGTGTAAATCTATAATATTATTGTTTCTATTTCATATTCAATATTATTAATATATAGTGATTTGTGTAAAACATTTTACTTTGTTATTAATTTTTATTACTTACTAATATATTTTCGAGTTAGGTATAATAAAATAACCATATGAAATAATCAAATAGAGAACATTTTCATAATATGTTTTTTTAATTTATAAATTTTACATATAATATATTTTATATATTTATATTATATAAAATAATATATTTAAGATCATTTATATTTACATGTTGTGTATAAGGAAATATACTTTAACATATATCATTTTAGTATTTTATAGAATTTAAGTAAAAAACTTTTTTGTTTAAATAAAATAGTCCTTATTTTTAGTAAATTTTATACTTACTAGTATTTATCATGTTATTTTAGTAAATTTTATTGATATAGGATATTTTTGGATGTTATGATACTAAGCTTTATTTTTTTTTTAAAATTAAGACTTCAAGCAATTAGATTGCTTTAATTTAACAACATATATAAATAGTTTTTTCGTGGTGCATTTCAAAAAGTTATTCTTTATTATCTATGATTTTATCTTTTGTAAAATATTTAATATTATGATTTTGAGTATAAATAACCTATTATATTTTTGTATACAAATTTTTTTAAATAATATATTTTTGAGAGTTTCAAAATAAATAAAAAGTTGTATATATATATACATATAAGTTTAACCTATGTTGATACATTTATTTTGTATAAAAATATTATATAATTTACGAATTTTAACCCAATTTAATGATGAGTGATAATTTATTTAAATGAAAAATTTAGAAATTTAAAAATTATTAAATTATCTATTTAATATAATTTTATCATATTTAATTCATGTAGCACTGTTATTTTTATATAATCCAGAATATATTTATAGAATTTATAAAAAAACAGTATATAATTTTTATTTTCTTGTTTTATAATAAAATCTTAGTTAACATTGCTTTATAATAATATTATATTACTAATTATAAAATTTATTAATGTGTTATTTTCTAAAAAAATATTTAATTCTTTAAATAAGATTTTGCTAGATTCTTTCTCAACAGATTTTGTTATAATTAAAAGTAAAATTTAAATTTAGAATTGGTTTATTATTAATGTAAATAATCAAATATGTCATATTAATTAATTTTTTTAAGTGGTCCTACTATGACTTATGAGTAGTAGATAAAAATATGATCATAATTTAATAAATTATATGTATATATTTTGAGTGATTTATATTCTGGATCACTTTGTGACTTTTTATTTCGTTGTAGAGCACTTATTACTTCTATGATACTTTTTTTCTAACTAATTGTAACTACAACAAAATTTAATTTTTTTTCCTCGTTTGATTTTGTTTATTTTTGATATTTGTATTTAATATTTGTTTAACTTTCTCATCCATTTTAATTATCTTCTGTAAAAATTGTAAATAATACTAGAACAACTCACCTCTCCAACATTCTTCTTCTTGAACAACAAACAACAAAGATCACTTCATCTATGTTTTTTGTTGAGCAAATCTGTATCGAGATACATCGATTTAATTTTTATTTCAAGTTTTTTTTAGAAAGAAAAAATATTCAGAAATAAACGTGAGAAATAGAAACAAGAGAAATAGAACAAGATAGACTGTAATTCTATTTTAACTCATAAATGTAATTAACAATGGGATAAAGTTAAAGAAAGTGTTTGAGTAGTAATACGTGGCTAAAATCTACTAATACTAAAAGGGGATATAAGCTCCATTGAGCCTATCCACATCACCAAATAAAATCTACCAATCAGAAATTTCTAAACAGACACGTCAGATCGGTTTTATTAACATAGATTTGAGCGGACCATTTAAGTGGGCTGTTAAAACTTTTAAAACAGCTCAAATCTAATTCATGTTGCCAAAACTTCCCTGCAGATCACCGTTAGTCTGTTACCCACTATTGATAGTCTAATAAGCATATTCGTGAACATACTTGAATGAAACGAAAATTAAAAATTTATATAAGTATGGTGTAGATCACACAATCTTTTGTTATATGGTGTTTTTGTCTTACATGACAAATTAAAGTCCACATTTAATTTAAAATAACTAATATTAAAGATTTTCAAAATGACTGTTTCTTCAAAAAATTAAACTGAAAAAAGAAAAAAATTAAAACAATTTCAATTCAAAAATATATATATTAAAATCTACTAATACTAAAAGGGGGATATAAGCTCCATTGAGCCTATCCACATCAGCAAATAAAATCTACCAATCAGAGACTTCTAAACAGACACGTCAGATCGGTTTTATTAACATAGATTTGAGCGGGCCATTTATGTGGGCTGTCAAAATTTTTAAAAACAGCCGAAATCTAATTCATGTTGCCAAAACTTCCCTGCAGTTCATCGTTAGTCCGTTATCCACTTTTGATTAGTCTAATAAGCATATTCGTGAACATGCTTGAAGGAAACGAAAATTAAAAATTTATATAAATATAGTGTAGATCACACAATCTTTTGTTATATGGTGTTTTTGTCTTACATGACAAATTAAAGTCCATATTTAATTTAAAATAACTAATATTAAAGATTTTCAAAATGACTGTTTCTTCAAAAAATTGATATCAAATAAGTTAAATTGACAAAAGAAAATAATTAAAAGAATTTCAATTAAAAATATATATATTAAATCATTAGAAAATTAACAAAAAAATATTTTTAAAGAATGAAAGACTTTCAAATAGTTAAAGATATATAAATTTGAAACATCAAAAACGTTAATAATTTAGGTTATATGCTAAGAAAAACATTACTCATTACTACTAATACTAAAAGGGGGATATAAGCTCCATTGAGCCTATCCACATCAGCAAATAAAATCTAGCAATCAGAGACTTCTAAACAGACACGTCAGATCGGTTTTATTAACATAGATTTGAGCGGGCCATTTATGTAGGCTGTCAAAATTTTTAAAAAAGCCCCAAATCTAATTCATGTTGCCAAAACTTCCATGCAGTTCACAGTTAGTCCGTTACCCACTCTTGATTAGTCTAATAAGCATATTCGTGAACATGCTTGAATGAAACGAACATTTAAAATTCATATAAATATGGTGTAGATCACACAATCTTTTGTTCTATGGTGTTTTTGTCTTACATGACAAATTAAAGTCCACATTTAATTAAAATAACTATTATTAAAGATTTTCAAAATGACTGTTTCTTCAAAAAATTGATATCAAATAAGTTAAATTGACAAAAGAAAATTATTAAAAGAATTTCTATTATATATATATATATATATATATATATATATAAAATCATTAGAAAATTAACAAAAAAATAATTTTAAAGAATGAAAGACTTTCAAATAGTTATAGCTATATAAATTTGAAATATCAAAAATGTTAATAATTTAGGTTATATGCTAAGAAAAAAATTACTCATTACTAATCTAAATTTTAACAAAAACTATTATAGTCTATTTAGCACATACTCCCTCTGTTTCATATTAAGTGTCGTTTTAGAGAATTTTTTTTGTTACAAAATAAATGTCGTTTTCGACTTTCGATGCAAAATTTATTAATTTTATGCTGCAGATTATTTTTCTATTGATTAAAATATGGTTAGGTGTATAGGTAATTGTGTTTTTATATAGAAAATATGCAAAATTAATTATTTTCTTAATCCGTGTGCAAAAACCTAAAGTGACACTTGTAATGAAACGGAGGGAGTATTTTATAAGTCGTCTACAAGTCAAACTCTCGTAGAAGCTAATCAAGTAAGGCATTATGAGGTGAATCCAACGATCAGTGTAGTTAACCATTTAAGAAAACTATTATGGTTATTAACAAAAAATAAATACTGGTGACTTTTACTCTGAATCTAATTTACTAATAAAAATTATAAAATTTGTTTTATGTTAAATTTAATAAACAGTTGGTATTGACTAAATGAAAATATAAATAAATATATGAATATTTATTTGTAGTATAACAAATGATGAATTTTATTACAGCCTGAGCTAGGATATGCTATATATAGCATTAACGGAGTAATCCAATGTTTTTTTGAAAAAAGGAAACATAAAGATTCCACAAATCGTAACGTCTTTAAAATTAATATAAATATTCCACCATTGAAGAACGTCAATCACGGTATTAATTTAATACGAAAACATAAAGTCAAACTCTATAATTTACAATATAACTTCTGGCCCTTATATCTTCCTCCTAAGGAATTATCCAACATATTGTGTAACGTTGGAACAAGAGAAGACACCCCAAGACCAGGCACGGAGTCGCCAGAAAACAAACCCAACTAGCTCTCTCTGGTGAGGACTCTATCACTATCACTATCACGGTCTTTTGGCTTTATCTAGCTTTTGATTATTTTCTGATGTTTTGTTTTGTTGTTGTTAATTATTGTTTTACATGATATATATTTTATTAATGGTAGAAAGCAAACAATTAATCACAGAAGTAATTTGGTCATTTCAGTGATTAATAGTGCAGTGGACTTCACTTCATTTGCATAATCAAATATATAATACAAGGAACCATAGATGACATATGTAGATTGTGATTCTATATATGCGTTCTAAGGTTCTAATCAATTATATATATTACATATTAGAGAAAAATACACATTATCAAAATATATTAACATTTAGGTTTACACTTTAGTGATTATTACTTAGGATTTGGTGTTAAAGGGGTCATGTTTAGTTTCTAATTATTTTTAAATATTTAGAAAATTTAATTACGTCTATTTTCATTAGAAATTAAGGTATTTTTGAAAATTGTCATTCATTAAAGATAAATTTGCAAATTGTTTTCAAACTTGTGATAGAATTGCAATTTCCCCTACATATTATTAGCATATTATAATATAATAATTACATATTGTTAATATTTTTATTGTAATTAATTTAAATAACTAAGATGGCATATTTGAAAAACAATTTATTTATTCACTTAATTTATTTTTAAAGAAGAATAATACTAAAATAAATATTATTTAATTTGTACTATTATACGTGGGCGGGCTATTTCACATCATTATCCTTCTAAATTGAACAACCTTATTAGAACACTTCAACAGCTGAATTATTGATTTAACAGGTCTAATGTAGTTGGTTAAACGGAAATTTAAATCAAATTAATAAGCGAAAAGAATTGTTCTTATTCTAAGGTTTGCCAAATCAACGGAATGAAGAACCCACTTCCTACTCCCTGTGGATACTCCAGGTAAAACAAGTCCTTATGTCAGTATTATCAAAATATTAAATGATCTCCACATACTGCTATCTATGTATTTGTTTGTGTATGTGGTATATCTACAAAGGTTAAATCTTTCACAAATGGACTGCAAATATATCACATATTTTCTTAATAACTTAATATAATTTCATCCAAAGCCATATAGGTAGTCAAAAATATAGCATGTTTCTATATAAAATATTTGAGCGCTCGGAAATATTTTTAACAAAAATTGTGGGTGAACCATCTTTAAAATATTTCAAATTAAATATTAACATTCTCTTCCATAAATATATGAATATTAGTTACTATAGATTCATAAAGATGAGAATATAATATATAAGATATTAATCAGCAAATTAAAATAGAAAACTTTAACAATTCTAACAGTTATGGATAAAATAAAATATTACAAACGGATATACCATTAAAAAAAACCTACTAAATTGTTTATAGGCAGTTAACAACTATGAAAACATTTACAAATGTTCTAACAGTTTCAGATATTCTTACAAAATTTTATGTAAGACTACAAACATAAAAAAAATTTATTTTATCATAAATTTGCACCAAAATATATTTTTGTAAAAAATAAACTATTATTTCATGCATTATATAATCATATCCATTTCATTACTAAATATATATATATATAAAATATAAGTTAATAACATCATGTATAACAAGAGATTTAATACTTTAGATTTTTATATGATATATCTCTTAAAATATTATTTATAATTAATTAAAATTAATTATAGTTTTTTTTTGTTTCTTACTATCTAGAAGTTAAACTACTTAATAAACTAAAGTCCATTAAATATTATCGTGATAGTAAATTTAAAATAGAAATATTATACTATCAAATATACATTTAAAAAAGATAATAAAATTCATGCATATAAAAAATGTACACAATAAAAAGAACAATTATACATTTGTGGGTATTTGTAAAATAAAAATAAAATTAAAAAAATATGAGATATTTAAAGGGTATACTAAAACTAATTACAATACTATACTACAGTTTCTTTGTACCGCAAAATCTATAAAATATTTAAAAAGTACAATTTTATATTTTATAAACGCTATCAGTGATGACAAAAAGATGACACCAATATATTTATAACACAACTTATACATTTCATAAAACAACTAAATAGATATATAAATAAAAGTTAGCATAAAACAATATTGAAAAGATACAATATTTTAAATATATGTTAATAAAAATGAAAATATAACAATTTTTTATGTTTAATAATTTAAATCATCATACAATTTATACTAAATCATCAACATACATATCCACGCGTAGCGCACTTAAATGATCTAGTGTTATTAATAAGTCTAAAACTGACCCGGAATGTAAATCTTTTTATACTTTTTAGCCATCTTTCTATAGGGGTGAGACAGAGCGGATATCTGGGATATTTAGGATATCCGAATCCGGATCCGGATCTTCCGGATATCCAGACTTTGAATATATGTCTAAATATTATGATATTCGCGGATATCCGGATTCGGATCCGTAAAAATAATTTAAAAATAAAATAAATACTATTTTTAAAATAGAAAAAATAAAACATAAATTAAATATTTATTCAAAATTTATGAATATGTATATGACATATAATATTAGTAAAATTTAAATATAATATTACAAAAATTATTTTATGTATAAATACTATTTAAATTTAATATATTTTAAAAACATAAATCTAAATCGAGATATCCGGACTTAAAAATTAAGATATCATGTTCGGTTTGGATGGATCTTAAATTTTATTATCCGGATTCGGATCCGGACACTCCGGATATCCTATAATCAGAGTGGATCCGAGACGGATCTCGGATCGAATCCGGATCCCGGATAATACGCCCAGGCCTATCTTTCTATAAAGAGGATCTCTTTTTTTTCGCTCCACTCTCTCACTACATCTTTCACGAAAGAAGACGAGAAATGAAAGTTTTGTTTAATCTTTTTATTTTTCTATAGATCAAATGCTTTTGTTGTATTATATTAGACAACCTTCTGTTGCTCAAAATTTTTATGTTGTTTGGCGATTTTAATTTATGGACCAGTCAAGACCGGAGAACAATCTGCCGTGTTCGTCAGTTCTCACTCTTTTAATTTGAATCTTTTTGTTAGCTTCTTATGTACTGCAAGCAGTTATATTGCAGTTTTCAAATCCGTCAATATGTGAGACGGTCAAATATCTTCATGTTATGCTTCCCGAAAAAGGACTGCATTTACGGGTGGCCAGAGGTCGGTAATGAAAATCAAAGAAATACGACGGCAGCTGGATTGCTCCTACAAGTAAAGATCAATGAGTTCGGCGACGAAGTTTCACCAAAATGGAGAGTTGCCAGCGGCATTAAAATTAAATTTTCATCTCATGCGAAGGTGCGTGATGACATGTGGCTTGGTTTGCTGTGTCATCTCGAGACATAAAGTGTGGTGACGCGTGTATCAATTCAGGTTGAGTTTTGGATTCGTGGCAAACATGCATGATACTCAAAAATAATGCTTTAATCAATATATTGGGTTTGGGCTTACGGCTTAAATTTAATTTTGAGTTTTATAATGGTGGGAGAATAGGTTGGTTATTTTGTTTGTTTGTCGTATATCCAATAGGATTTTAATAATAAAATTACTGACAAAAAGCCAGCTTTCTATATACCTCTTTATCGATTCTCTATATCGTCCTGATGTGATCGGTGGAATCCTTTTGCCTTATGAGTATATACTTAGGGGTGGGAAAGAAAACCAAATCTAAAGAATCAAACTGAATTTGATACGAAAAAATAGTACCAAACCCGAACAAAACTAGTTAAATATTTGAAGAGATTCAAAACTTTGGTATTTAAAGAACATGGAATGAACATGATTCAAGTTCATTCCAAATTGAAATATTTCGAATATCCAAATATATTCGAATCAGATTTATATGCTTAAATATATTAGTTATTTTTAGACTTAATGTCAAAAATATATAAGATATTTTAAAGTTGTCCAAAATACTTAAAATATATACAAATAGTTAGGAGATTCCACTTTCCTTCTCATTGTTCACCACCTCCATAGCTTTTTGTCGTTGTGAAGAGCTCACTGAAACTGTTTTTACAACCGAAGATTTCAGAAGTTTCGTCAAAGTACAATTTCACACCTAGATGACTCTCGTTCAAGGTGGATTCCTCCTTTACTCTTCAGATCTACAATCTTGTCCCACCACCAACTCGTACCTCCGATCGATAATCGTCTCGCGGTTATGTGTTGTCAACTTCTTTATAGTCACTATGTCTCACACTCACCATCAAATCTCACCTCAGATATACCGCCATCACTGCCGCGGTTCAACTCGTATTCACTGAGAAGGACTACACTGATTACTCATCCCGTCACTAGACTCATCATGTTCTGTCACCAGCCACTGCTCTCTCATCGTCAGTGATACTCTTTAATGGTGAGGGTTTCTCAAAATTGTACTGGAATTGGGCCATCAAACAATAATTATGGGTTTTGTTGGGGTCAAAATCGGTCATGGCAAAATCAACGGATAAAATCTTCTGAGAAATTGTACCTTAAGAAAATATGAGCCGAAAATATCCAAGAAACTATATGGCACAAGCCAAATCTATTTGCATAAGGATACAAAAAAACTTCTTATATTTCAAAGAAATAAAAGATTTATATCCAAACATGAAGAAATCAGAAAAATGTTCTTACGGAATGTTTTTGTGAGAAATGACAGGTTTTACGAAATAATCTTCCATAAAACAAAATTTGAAAAGTTTCCACGGAAAACCTCTTGAAATTTTTTAGGCGATAATATCTCCTTCCGCAAAACAGCTCTCGGAAAATCTCTAAGGAAAAGCTTGCGTAAAGCAAACAAAAAATTCTAAAAGTATACAAAACAATCAATGAAGGAAATTAGAACGAAAAAGGCACACCACTCTCAGCTTGGTCAACGTCGCCAAACAACCTTTCTCTCTCCTCCAAGTCGCCACAAAAACCTTTTCCTCGCCACACTCAAGCTATCGTCGCCACACACTCACTCTCATCGCCACACAGCTCACTCCTACCGCCACACACTCACTTCTCATCGCCACACAGCCCCTCTCTCCTCCTGATCTCCACAAAGCTTCTTCACTCACTCCTGATCGCCACAAAGCCCCTCTCTCTCCTCCTGATTGCCACAGAGCTCCCTCACTCACTCCTGATTGCCACACAACCCCTCTCTCTCCTCCAGATCGCCACAGAGATCCCTCACTCACTCCTGATCACCACACAGCCCCTATTCCTCCTCCTGAGCGCCACATAGCTCCCTCACTCACTACAGATCGCCACACAGCTCCTCTCTCTCCTCTTGATAAACACCGATCTTCATCACTCACTCCTGATCGTTATACAACCCCTCTCTCTCCTCCTGGTCGCCACAAAACTCCTTCATTGCTACATAAGGCCCTCATCATGTTCTGTATTGAATATTGATCAAAATTTCTTTTGTTTTGTCTCGATCAAAGTTTCAGTTGAGATTTTACGAAGAAAACAACATGACATTATTTTCTCGTAAAATTCAAGTCAAACGTTAAGACGATACTGGTTAACCTAAAACCATTGTATCCTCAACGAAATTAATTAATTTTTATCAGTTCATAAGACCAACAACATAGAAAATATATATCAGATAAATTTGATGATTTCTCTGAGAATAATCGTAAAAACGCATAAGTTGTAAGACAGCCCAAAACACGACGAAAGCCAACTTATGGTTTAAAATGAGAATAATCCTGAATGCAATGACGGTTTAATCTTCTTGGATAAAGAAAAAATGGAAAGAAGAGGATAAATGTATAGTTTCCCAAGATAAACATGAACTTTGAGAAGATAAGAAAAGATATCCACAAAAGGATAAACTCGAATCTCGAATAGATAATAAAAGATGGCTGACTCTGGAGGCATATATAAGCACATCTGAGGCAGAAAAAGAAGGGGGACGATTTTTAGACTCTTAGAACTCTTTGCACTTAGGAAGCTTATGCATTATTCTCGACATGCTTAGTTTTCTATGTCTTGCACTCGATTGCTAGACGAACTTGCAAAGAAGTTCGATCTCTTGTACAAACTATGTAATTGAACTACGTTTGGCTTGCGATCTCTGTACAAACTATGTAATTGAACTACGTTTGGCTTGATCCTTGAAATGAGTACGTAGGCAGCCTTACATAAGGTTCAGTCCGAAATCAATACAAATTTTTTTCATATCTTTTGATGTCTTTTGCTAAACGAGCTGCATATGTCTTCTCGACATAGGTGGTTTTGCTAGCAAACTTAGTTAGGTTTTATTGTCTATGTTATTTGATTTCTGTTGTAATTTCCTTTCCAGACGAATTTCAATATGTTTTTGTATCTGAAACGCTCATACGCAAGTTCGTAATAAAGATCTACTCTTTCTTAACTCGTTTTGCTGTCTTTCTTTATTTTCTACATATATTTGGTAACTTGTCGTTGGATCTCGTAGAGAATCCACACCTCAAAGAAAGCTACACTTTCATCCGCAACAAATTTGATAGTGCGAATTTTGGTTCCCACATGATTCATAGGTCCACAAAAACTTTAGGCTACCTCTTTCCCAGGCTTGTTTCACATTCCCATTTTTTTTGTGGGGGATTTTGATGCTTTTGGGAATTGTTCAAAAGATTATGGATGGAGCCAATTGGATCTTTTCTATAACGGCTTTGCATTCAATGATTTATCTCTCTTGTTCGAAGAGTAACAATTTTTGATTTACTGGTGGGTTCTCTGGGTTCATTATCATCATCCTTCTCTTTTGAGAAGTGAATCGTTCCGTTAATTTTTCCTTTCTGAGAAGGGTTTTCCATTTCTCAAGGAGATGTGTTTTCTCATATTTATAACCACATTGTTATCATATGTAGCAGTCTGTTTGGGGTCTAAAGATGCAACAAATTTCGTCCTAGCAATTTTTTGAATTATGAATTGGATGATGTCACAATTCAAGGTGACTAAATCTCAAATTTTTAATGGTGAGTGGAATCTTGCTTTAACGCATTCGAGCTTTGCTTTGAATTTGTTGTCGTTTTATCTTAGAGATCTCTCTATATCTATTTTGTGTTGTATTTTACTTTTCTAGTTGAGTTTGGTTAATCTCTCTTTTTATTTAATGCCTGAATGTTTAATAACTAATGCAAGATCGTGTTCCAAAACTATACGAATAGTCAAAGTAAATATCTAAAGTTTAAGCAATATTCAAAGCACAAAAATACTAAAAATATCTATTGATTCTCCGCTCAAAATATTTAAACCAACCTAATTTATATCGAGTTTAAATATTTTGGCATAGATATTCAAATTTATATGTTATATATAAATTGTAAGGTTTTAAAAATAATTTAAATGTGGTATCCGAATGCAAACCGAACTCATAAAGACTCAAACTGAAACCGAACCGAAATTTATAAATGTCTGAATTGTGCTGGATTCTTTACCCCCGAAACTCAAATCTCGAATAAATCCGACCGAATGGGTGCAAGAACGTCCAAGCTTATGTATACCAGTACCAAATTAAATAGACAATAATAAAAGTTTTTAATTTTCCATATTTGTAGCCTTTTGGGCCTATGTGTTGGCCCAACTATAACCCTCGACAAACAGACTAATTGCACGGGAAAATCAAATAAGTTTCCCCATTCTTAATGGTTTCTGAGATTTCCAGAAGTTCATCATCAATGGACGCTTCGAAGAAAAGAAGAAAGGACACTGAAAGAGTTATGTTTCGGTGATGAAGAAACAGAGATGCCATCTTCTTCTTCGCCGGTAGTTATATTTGCTCACGGTGCCGGAGCTCCCTCTTCTTCCCGACTGGATGATTCGGTACGTGTTCGTCACTTGCGTACTTCTTTGGTACACACAGATTGGTCTCAATTTTTTCTCTTACATTTTGTTTGGGTTAGATGGAAGGACAAACTAAAGAAGAGCTTAGCAGCCGTTGAAGTTATCACATTTGATTACCCTTGTCAGTAATAATTCTGGATTTTTTTTTACAATATTTGTGTTCTTGATAGAAACTTATTGTGGATTCAATTTAATTTTTGAAAATTTCTGGGTAAGATAGATATTGCTGGTGGGAAAAGAAGAGTTCCTCCAAAAGCTGAAAAACTTACTGAGTTTCATCTGAATCTTGTCAAAGAAACTGCTGCTAGATTCCCTGGTCATCCTTTGATATTGGCCGGCAAATCAATGGGTTCCAGGTAGAACTCTCTCTCTCTCTCTCACATGTTGTTCTGTTTTTTTTTGATTTACCAGGTGCAGCCCACTGATAGACTCTTTCCGGGTATTCAAATGAGTCATAAAGCATAGACCCATATTCGTGTAAGGTGATCAAGATAATTATGACTTAGTTTCACGCAGCAGGTGGGTCGAACTTGAAACGTGTTAGCGTCCCAGTCCGCCTCCTTACCACAATCCACCAGTCCCAGAGATGGTCCTGAGGGGAAGCCAAGGAAGCATTGACTTCCGGTCATTTTTTTATTTTAGTAATTTAGCGGCCACAAATTTACAAAAAAATTAACTAGCCTAGTGATTAATTAAAGCGAATATAGTAATGTAGGTAATGGGATCGATTTTCTGCCATAGCAATAGGTCTTGTTTTTTTAAAAAAAATATTCAGAGCCGGCACTGCCCGGTCCACATGTTGTTCTGTTACACACCTTTTTATGTTGAATGTGATCTTATGCTTCTGCAGAGTAAGCTGCATGGTAGCCGTGAGTGAAGATATCACTGTCGCAGCTGTAATATGCTTGGGATATCCACTTAAGGTAATGTTTTAGCATTTTCTTTTTGTCCTCGTGATAAGTGGAAGGATCTTTACATCCTTGTGTTAATCTTCAGGGAATGAAAAGTGCAATAAGAGATGAGACCTTGTTGGCAATTAGAATCCCTGTGATGTTTGTGCAGGTATCTTATTTTCATAACTAGTGACAAAATATAACTACTCTCTAGGTGTTGTACATGATTTTCATGGAAATAATTATTAGATGAATCCTTGGATTGTCAATCAATGTTTTTTTCTTTGTATCAAAAGGGTAGCAAAGATCCTATGTGTCCACTGGATAAGCTCCAAGCTGTTTGCAACAAAATGAAAGCTATGACTGAGTTGCATGTTATCGATGGTGGAGATCACTCCTTCAAGATTGGGAAGAAGCACCTTGAAGCAGAGGGTTTAACACAAGATGAAGTTGAAGATGTCGCTCTGCAAGCAGTTGGCGCTTTCGTCTCCAAATCTCTTGCTTTCTGAAAGGTTCATAACAGTTAACGCTTTACAGGTTTTGTAAATATCAATTCTTAAATATGTTCATGAATGTGAAGAAAGGACAATGACGAGTTTCTGTCTCAATGAATCACTTTGTGTATTTGGTCAAGATGAAGTATCCACTTACGTTTGTCCTTTATTCTTGTTAGCATAACCGATACCTGCCAATTGCTTCTGTTGTGCAATGTTAATTATCGACTTGATGGAACGAAAATAAATAAATAATTATGGTGCCCCGTACATTTAGGCTTCTTCATTTCAACTTCTAATTGGCTAATGCTATCGGTTTATTCGTGCGGTTGTGACTTCTGAAGTGTCCTTTAATTAATCAACTCACTTTTTTTTTTTTTTTTCCAAAGCAACGCTCAGTCACGACTATAATGGAACGCCAACGTTATCATGGAAGTCTTCTTTACGTGCCCTCATTGTGTGTTTGACTTAATAGCTTCACCTTACGAGTTCACATCATGCCTTTTCACAACGTTTGTCAAAGCCGCCGTTAAGTAATGATTACTAACAGGGAATTGCTTGAATGAATCCTACTGAGATACTTTGATTCATAAAAAAAAATTGAATTGAATGTAAAATTAATCAAACCAAAACAAGTGTGTTTTTTGGTCTAAGAAAGTGTGTGTTTGTAACGAGGGCCTCCTTCGTGTCATGCATTGTCATCATCAAGTCATCACCCAATTTTAGGACTACTAAAAGGTAAAAACAATTCGTAAATTTTATGTTTACAAATATTATTTAGAAATTTGTAGCAACACGAACAATTAATGTTTGCATGATAAATTAAAACGCGCACACAACGTGAAGTACAAACCTAATCTCCCGTCCTCATCTTCAAACATTGAAAATTACTGTAACTATTTCATTGTTAATAATTAGTATATACTGATATTTCAACAACATAATAGTATTCGAAATTAAAATTCGCATGGAATGAATATGTGACTACATTTCTCCAGTTGATCACATCTATGTTTGCTAACAACATATACATTTTAGTGCGGTTTAAACATTAGCGTAGAAATTGAACTAAACACCACTATAAACTACATGTCCTGGACCATCACGTAAAATGCTTTTTATCTTAGATTGCTTGCTTTCCTTTATAACCAGACATGCTGCTGTTATACATCATATTCAAGGTAGATAATGTAAGTTCAAGGTTTGAGTAAACGATATGATGGTTGAGATTTCATATCGCTCCAGATATACGCAAGCGCAAATAAAAGAAAGTGGATATTCGAATGATCATATGAAGTAGAGGGTATATAAGGGAAGTGAAACACAAAGAGGGAGGCTAGATTTTCCAAGGAAGAAGAGGCATAAACCGTCCAACATCAAGAGGGTTTTAGGGTTTTTTACTGATTTGTAACATGAGGAACAAGCAACAAAGCTGTTGTCTTGATTCTCAAATGTAGTGAGAAATTGGCCAGTTGAGATACACGAGTGTGTTAGTCTCATAACCTGATTGAACAAGATTTTTTTAGTTTGTTCAAATGAATTCTAATAAAAGAATGTTTTGAAGTTGATTATTCTCAGCATATCCGGAGTTTCTAGTTTTACAATTGGTAGCAAAGAAGTCATCCTCTGGGATACTGAAAAAACGAGTACATATTGAGATCTTGGGAAGAACATGGATAACCGAGAAATGACACGAGAAGAAGACTCTATGACCTGAATGGAAGATAGACAAATATCATGAGTTGTGCGATAGATTGTCAAGGCTTAGTAATGAGAAACCTCAGACTATTAAAAGAAAAGTTGTACTTAAAGCTCGGAATCAACATTCTAAAGATGGAGAAACGATTGATCACAAAACACTCCACATGAAACTAGGGATCAGCTGGCACGAAACTTGTTTCTAAAACAAGGAATCGTGAAAGCACAAAAGGGAAAATCTCACACAAGAATAAGGCAACTGAGAAATGTAGAATAAAATTCCAACATAAAACTGGAAAATTTTTAGTGTTCAACAAGTGTTTTTTTCTTTGTGGAGGATTAAGCCACACGAAGGAAACATGTTATCAATGGCTTAAGAAGATTCGGATGGCTAGGGAAATCCAGAAATGCTTTCTAGAGAGGTACAAGTTTGGAAGGGCTTGGATATCCCAAAGTGACACTACTCCTTGTACAAGAAGCCAATGGATCGTAAGAAGAATTATGATCAATGACGAAACGTGCAAATGTTGCCTACACATCAAACAAAGGAGGGAAATTTAATTATTGATACTTTAATAGCGGATGCTCACGCCACATGATTGGAAATCAAGATATTTTGGCTGAAATAACTCCTATTGAAAAGAGGTAGGAGTAACTTTTGGTGACTGGAAATCAAGGTAGCTTGATGTGCGGTGTTTTTACTTCACTTGCAAATAAATTAACCCTATTTTCCACTTTACTCTCTCAAATAAGATGTTCAATGTATTACTTAGGGATCGAATCCACAAAGACTCTAGGACTGCACAATAGACCTTTTTGTTTTCGAATTTAAAGCTAGATGAATTATAAAAAATAACAATAAAAGCGATTTCAAGATTGATTTGGTTTGTGGGATTAAATTAAGAGATCAGACCTTAGGAGAAATTCTAAGGTAGGTTTAGATAATGCAGGACTAATAGATTGCTAGGGTTTTATTAAGCATCGTTCTGAACTAAAAAATTAGGGTTTAGGAGATCGCTCTCGCGCATGTTGACTGAGCGTCGATCGATGATTAATAAGACTGGGCATCAATCGATGCTCATTCTAAACAATATTGGGTTTGGTGGTTTGATGGGTTATAAACTTCTAATTCAACTCTCGTTTGTTTACTAGTTATTTAGATTGTTTAAGAAAGATTCCAGATTATAACCATTGCGCTATAGAACCCTAATTTCTAATATTGAGGTGATCAAGTTCAACTTAAACATTAAGGAGCAACTTAAAGAAATAACCAAGAAGGTTACCCTAACAATTCTATAAAATCAACAATATTTTACTTACCATTGAATGACCCTAAATCTAATAGAAAACTACTCAGACATAGCAATAAAGAACATGAATAAAAATGCATAGAATAAACTGAATGAAAAGATAAGGAGTTCAAAGATGCTTTTCTGTAATGATGATCAAATCTTTCTCCCAATAGATGTAGCAATGTGGTTTCAACTCTAAAATCTAAAACTCTGGTGTAACTTAGAAGAAAACTCTTCTCTTAGGTCTTCTAGGCTTAGGGAAAAACAAAGATAGAAAACCCTAATAAATAGTCTAAATTTTGGCCAGGGAATTGTCTTGCAATTAATGAAACTTCTAGGTAAAACTTATAATTTCTCAAGCTTTCATTAATATTGCTGTCGACTTGACCGTTGATCGACGCACAATGTGTGACGTCGATCAATGGTCTATTCATAAATTATGGATCCAACTCTGAGTTTCTGTTGAGCAAATCCCGAATGCTCCAAAATACTCCAAAAGCTCCGAGGTTGCTTCCAATAAGTACCTAGACCTGTAAATACTCTAAAACAATACCAAATGCATAATAAAAAACTCTATATATCATAGGTAAATAGGTAAAATCCATGGTATATAAACTCCTCCAAACTTAACTTTTTGCTTGTCCTCAAACAACAAAGCCTGTGTGAGAGGTTTTGAAAAGCAGAGACTCACCTTATGTCTAATTATAATTGTCACCTTACTTTATTGCAGCCACATCCTATCAAGTCAACACAGAGAAACTTTATATACCCTATCCTAGTATAGTAACCAAATCTATTCTACCAACAACATAGCGGAATACTAGTCTGACTCGCCCATCTACTGATTTTATTTCTTGCATAAAATAAAAGGCATGTTTGTCTTGAGAGCAATCGATCAAAGGATATATGGAATCTTTACCTCTACAAGTATCTGAGCACACATGTAGTCTTCTCTGGATTAGCTTTCCTATCTCTCTTCTCAATTCTTCTCAGTCAATGTCTCCCTTCTTTGAGGGTATCATTTTTTAATTGGGCTGAGATATTTGGACATACTTCCATGAATCAATCCCTAATGGTTTTACCACTAGATTCTGTTTCACTTATTTTTGACCCTTTATATCTTTCTAGGATCATATGAATCAAACTTTAATGTTGTAGCAACCAAATCCTGTTCGACTCCTTTTTTTAATATGAGGGGGGAGAGAGAGGAGAATTAGAAGCACACAGACTTTTACCTTCCCAGACTTGCAGAAAGGAATCCGATTCAGTGTATACCAAATCCCAAAGCAAGCAAATAATGTCAGGATTAGCTGTTGGGAAATCAGCTTCGGTTCCTTCTAACTTTCGAAGCAAGTGATGATATAGTGACAGGATGATCCACTTTGGTATCTCTAATAATCTCTGCAAACAACCTTCTAAAAAATGGTTCTAAAGTGTGGTTAGTCAATAAGAAATCTGGATCATAGTCTCCTTCTTGACTCAATAAAAACTTTTTGAAAAACTTATAGAAAAACTAATATAATTATAGAAATACAATTCAAAAACAATAGATAGCATGTAGCGAACCTCCCTCATACTTAAATTAGCAACGGTGTCCGCAATGTGTAACTAGTCTCAGATAGGTTAGGAGGAATTAAATTATAAGGAAACAATGTTAGAGATAGTCGAATATATCAACTCTGTTATGGGAGTATGCGATCGATGGCAATAGTGAGCGATCGAACCGATGGTAAACATGCATCGTCGATCGATAGCGTGAACGTATGTATCGATTGTGTGTTATATTCGAACTATCGGGATAAACCTTCAAAAATAGAAGAAATAGCTGAAATAGTAGTAGTATAAATAAAGTTAAAAACGTGTAACTCATCTGTTAAACTCCCTATTCGCGACAACAAAAAAGAGGCATCGATCGATGCTAAACTGAGCAGACTGAATCGTAGTGTGTCAACTTTACTCAATTTTTGTGATCACTCTCTCTTTGGGTGGTTAACTCTATTAGAAGCTCATGCATCACATGCGTATAAAAAAACATCAACAGCAATAAATAGATTGTCTAATCCAAAATGCAACAAGAAAAATAAATATGAGTATAAGAAGTCTGAAAGTGAAATGAAATAAAAGACGAAGGAGTACTCGAAGGGACTCCTCTCGTATGATGTATCCAGTTCATGGCTTACTGCTGCTGTGGTGCTGTGCTCCCGGTGGCGATCTGGGCTTTGGTCTGGGACGGCTGAAGCACTGGCAGAAACCTGTGAGCATCGTATCTTCTACCACTGGCCCATATGCGCTTGAACGCGCGTCCACACGACTTGCTCGGGAAGTATACGCATCGGTCGTGTATGGCGATATCTCTGGAATCTGAGGGAAAGCTGGGAGAGATGGGAGAACGGTGGCTGTTCGCAGTCTCGTCCGCTGCGGCTGCCCGCACCGGCGGTGTACTTGGTCCGAAGCCTCGCTTTTGCGTCGTACTCTGAGGGGTGCGCGTGTGGAGTGACGCGGTCAGCTGGGTGGAATGCGGGATGGGATCCTGTACCGAGATTTCGTCTGATGAGAAAAGTCAGGGTGGCCTCATGCGGCACTTCACCCTGGGGCTCTTGTAGAGCCACGCTGAACCGTGGCATAGTATGCACGTGGTCGGACGGTTCGGGGTACAGAGGATATGGCTTAGTAGCCAGATGGTGCCCATCAAGCTTCTGCAGACCATCTGTCTCTAAAATCTGTTTACAGCCCCAGCTTCTTCAGAGTTTGATTATCAGCGAACTTGGTGGCCTCGATGGTAAAATAATACTCTACAAGCGTTGTAGTAGAGGCTGTCAACAAAATCAATCTCACTTTTTTCCTCCTCTCTCACGCGGACGATGTGTGCATTCGGCCTCGATGCTACTGCTTTTGCCGAGGTTGGGCATAGGTCTCACAGAATGTCACAGGTAAAATCAAACTCCTCCTGCTTTTGTTGGGCCAAGGGTGCTCGGCATGGAGGACCCCGTCGGTGGAGCGGACTAGAGCTTTACCAACCTCTCGTACCACACTTTTGTTCTCCTATTGTCCATCTGCTATTAATATCAACAAGGGCAAAATTTAATCAGAATCGATGTCGAGACTATTAAAAGAACACACAGTCCGATCGATGGTATCTACAGCATGGTCATCGAGTCGACAGATACGTCATGGCCATGCGATCGCGACATAACCTCATTGGCCAATCGCATACGACCTGATCGACGACTAACTCATTGCCATCAGATCAAAAAGCGGCGACTCATGGCATCCATCGATGGTTCATCGTGATTATGGAACATACGAAATCAAGAATAATTTATGAAATAAAATCGTGCGCAAAAACTCATGTGCAAACATACGTACATAACTCTTAATTTTATAGTACTGCGCGCTCGCATCGCTCCTCAATCATCCTAAATCGCGAGTTAACCCAAAAGATTCGATTTTTCTTCAAGAACCGACCTAAAAGTTCCCTAAACTAAGTTAGATTTGGAGAACATACATGATGATTGAGTGATTCAAAGATTCTAGACAGGGTAGAAGGGGTAAAAAATCCTGAGTGGATATAATATATAGACTCAAAGACGAGCAAAGAATCGACGCGATAATTGGGGCGAGACACTCGAGTCTCTGGGAACTCTGAGAGGGTTTTGGCGGTTTTGGAAAAAGTGATTTACTCGAAAATGGGTTTCATGTCGAGTTAATTCTACTCGAGGCACGACCATGACCGTCGATCGGCGGATCCTATAGGGGCGCGTCGATCGATGTTTGCTTCGGTGACTCCAATTACATTCACTTAAGAAATTTGTTAAATTGCATAAATCAATAAAGAATTTTATTACTGTATATGTTGTTATTAATAATATTGCTATTATATATTTCTTCTTTTGTTTTATGTTTTATTATTATTTTTATTATTTAATATATATATATAATTTGTAATATCTATAATATATTTGTAATTTGTCTATAATATTATATATATGATATATATATTATTATATTAATTTAGTATTAAAATTAGTAGGGTTGCTGTCACTTCACTCAGCGCTTGATTAAAGTCGTTAGCTTGACGGAAAAACATGGATTTGTCATTCGGGGTTAAGCACTACTCGACGTGCAGGTCTGAGGTCTGCGAAATTTCAGCTCTAGGTCGAATAATGTTTCACTGTCGCGCTGCCTATTCACCATGGAATCTTTCTCCTTTAGGATAAATTAGCGGGACAATGTTGTCCGCGTAAGGCATAACTTCTTTGATGGTGAAGGGTCCGGACCAACGAGAACCGTCACCAGTCGATCGACACACAGTGTGTACGTCAATTGATGGTCCATTCATAAATCTGGATCCGAGTCTGAGTTTCTGTGGGCAATCCTTTTTGCTCCAAAATAGTCAAAGAGTTAATTACTTCCAATAAGCAATTAGACCTGTAAATACTCTAAACAATATCAAATGCATATTAAAGACTCTAAAAATACTCTATATTATTATAGGTAAAATTATATAATCCTTTGGGTATATAAACTCTCCCAGACTTAAACATTTTGTTGTCCTCAAGAAACAAAGCCTATGTTTGGAAAAGGAGAGATCACATAATTTCTAAGTGTAACTGTTGTCCCGTACTTTGTTGCAACCACATCCTTTCAAAGTCAATCACAGAGAACTTTTTATACCATATTCTAGTATAGGCAACCAAATCCATTTCTACCATGAACTTAGCGAATTACTATTCTGACTCGACCTCTACTGATTTCATTTTCGGTTTGCATAAATAATTTTGCAGGCTTTACCTTGGGAATATCGATCAAAGAGTATATGGACTTTTACCTCTGATAGTATATGGATGGTAGTTTTCTTCTGATTCCTTTTCCTCTTATTTTCTCATTTCTTCTCAGTCATGTTCTCCTTTCTTTTGTGGTATCGTTTTTATTTTTTTAGGTGGCTGAGATGTTTGGATAGTCTTCCATGAATCAAGCCCTAATGGTTTTTGGACACCGATAATGTTTCACTTCTTTTTTGACTTTATCTTTTATAGGATCATATGAATCATGCTTTTATTGGTTGTAGCCGAACAAATCCTGTTCGTATCTTTTTTAACTGAATGGAGAGAGAGGAGTCAGAAGCACACAAATATTTTACCTTCCAGATTGCAGAAGGGATTCCGATCCAGTGTATATCCAAATCCCAAAGAAAACAAATAGTGTCCGGGTTAGGTGATGGGAAATCAGAATCGGTTCCTTCTAACATTCTATGCAAGTGTGATATAGTGGCAGGATGATCACATTTGGTATCGTCTGAGAGTGTTCTGAGGAATGATGCTAAAATTTGTGGTTTAGTCAATAATTAATCTTTTGATCATAGTCCTTTCTTGATCTCGATAAAAACTTTTGTTTTTTGAAATCTTATATTTTTATTGTAAATAAACTCAAAAAATAAAATAGCATTAGCGAGCCTCCTTAGACTTAAATTACATGTCCCTGTGTGATCGCCTGGTTTGGTTAGGAGAAAATAAATCATAGTGCAGTGTTTGAGAATAGTCGAATTATTCCGACTCTGTTAGAATTATCAATCGATGCGTATGTGAGCGTCGATCGATGGGAAACCATCCATATCGCATCGATAGTGAACGTTATATGGCGTCGAAATCCGATGTTTTAGTCGAACTATCGGGGTAAACCTTCATTATATAGGAATACAAATACAAAAATAATAGTATAAATAATTTTAGAAACTTGTTACGCAGCGCCATCGGTCGATAGCCAACAAGGAGGCGTCCGATCGATGCTAAAGTTGTCAGACTTGAATCGTGTGTGTCTACTCTCCATTCTTGATCATCCTTTCTTGTAGTTTAGCTCTGTTAAGACACTCAAAAACACACGGTTGAAAATATGATCCAAATAGTTAGTCAAAAATATAATATGCCAAACAATAATAAATAAACATAAGTATTAAGTCTCACACACGGAAGATTGAAGTAAAGAAAAAGAGTTATCGAAAAGATACTCCTCGTCAGATGTATTCCTCGTCCTGCTGCTGATTGGGCTCCTGCGGCGATCTGGCTGGAGCACTGGCATCGCATCGTCTCTACCCTAGCCCATATCTGTGACAACCCCCGATTCATAAATGACCGAAAATACACGTCGATGCTCCCCGAAAGCCGATCCAAGGTTCCCGGAATAATTCCCGAGTTCCTATATACTAGCAATTCATGAAAACCACCCAACGTTTCTGATCTGGACATCGCCCAAGCTTTTCAAACCCGACTGAGCAAATAACCGATAGTTGGTTCGTCCGGGACAAGGACTAATATCATAAAGAAACCCCTTTACTTAAAAAAAAACATTTTTTATAAATTTATGATATTTATTTAATTCAAAAAGCAATCTGACAAAAAAATGTATAGATTAGAGGTGTTTCAGAAAAAAAGATATTTATACATAAGATTGCATTTTAAAACTACTTTGAAAGGATAATAAAAACTATCCTTGCTAGTGCTGTCGCTTCCCGTCCTAAAGTAAGGTCTCCCGCCTTACTGGTTACATGCATCACAAATGAGTCAATGGAGTAAAAAAAACTAGTATTACTCAGTGAGTCTAATCCAACACCCCCAACACAATATTTAATAAGTATCCCGAGCAGTTGACACCAAATTGAAAATGCCACTTTGGGAAAAAAAATAAATTTAATTTTTTTCCCAATCCCCTTTTCCCCCTTCTTCCCTTTTTTTTTTTTTTTTTTTTTTTTTTTT
>CAJHQP010009081.1:0-23981 GCA_905132765.1 Moricandia arvensis
ATGAGGTTTATTCAGCTTCATATTTATTGCCACTGATTAATGGTTCCAAATCAAGCTTCTTACATCTTGGTTACTCGTGGTTTGATTAGAATCATGAAGATATTGTCATATGTCTGAATAGGCTAATCTAGAATCACCTGAATAGGAAAGTGGGGATAGCTCTTCCTCACAACTCCTATGCAGATTTATTCAACTGCCTTGTTATTTCACTGATTAATGGTTCCAAATCAAGATTCTTACATCTTGGTTCCCCATGGTTTGATTAGAATCATGAAGATATTGCCATATATCTGAATAGGCTAATCTAGAATCACATGAATAGAAAGTGAGATAACTTCTTCCTCATGACTCCTATGAGGTTTATTCAACTTCCTGGTTATTGTCCATTTATTAATGGTTCCAGATCAAGCTTTTTACATCTTGTTTCCTTATGGTTTGATTAGAATCATGAAGATATTGCCATATGTCTGAAAAGGCTAATCTGGAATCACCTGAATAGAAAGTGGGAAAACTTCTTCCTCATAACTCCTATGATGTTTATTCAACTTCAGGGTTATTGTACACTGATTAATGGTTCCAAATCATACTTCTTACATCTTGGTTCCTCATAATTTGTTTACAATCATGAAGATATTGCCATATGTCTGATTATGTTAATCTGGAATCACCTGAAAAGAAAGTGGGATAGCTTCTTCCTAATAACTCCTATGAGATTTATTCAACTTTGTGGTTACTGTACACTGATTAATGGTTCCAAATCAATATACTTGCATCTTGGTTCCCCATGGTTAGATTATAATCATGAAGATATTGTCATATGTCTAAATAGGCTAATCTTCAATCACCTCAATAAAAAGTGACATAATTTCTTCCTCATAACTCCTACGAGATTTATTCAACTTCGTGGTTATTTTACATTGATTAATGGTTTTAAATCAAGCTTCTTACATCATGGTTCCTCATGGTTTGATTAGAATAATGAAGATATTGCCTTATGTCTGAATAGGCTAATCTGGAATCACCCGAATAGAAAGTGGGAAAGCTTCTTCCTCATAACTCCTCTGAGGTTTATTCAACTTCATGGTTATTATACACTGATTAATGGTTCCAAATAAAGCTTCTTACATCTTGGTTCCTCATGGTTTGACTAGAATAATGAAGATATTGTCATATGTCTGAATATGCTAATCTGGATTAACCTGAATAGAAAGTGGGATTGCTTCATCCTCACAACTCCTATGAGATTTATTCAACTTCGTGGTTATTTTCCACTGATTAGTTGTTCTAAAACAATCTTCTTACATCTTGGTTCCCCATTGTTTCATTAGAATCATGAAGATATTGCCATATATCATATAGGCCAATTTGGAATCACATGAATAGAAAGTGAGATAACTTCTTCATCATGACTCCTATGAGATTTATTCAACTTCGTGGTTATTTTACAATGATTAATGGTTCCAGATCAAGATTCTTACATCTTGGTTCCCCATGGTTTGATTAGAATCATGAAGATATTGCCATATGTCTGAAAAGGCTAATCTGGAATCACCTGAACAGAATGTGGGAAAATTCTTCGTCATAACTCCTATGAGGTTGATTCAACTTCATGGTTATTATACACTGATTAATGATTCCAATCATGTTTCTTACATCTTGATTCCTCATAATTTGATTAGAATCATGAAGATTATGCCATATGTCCGAACAGGCTAATCTGAATTCACCTAAATAGAAAGTGGGATAGCTTCTTCCTCTTAACTTCTATGAGGTTTATTCAACTTCATGGTTATTATACACTGATTAATGGTTCCAAATCATGCTTCTTACATCTTGATTCCTCATAATTTGATTAGAATCATGAAGATATTGTCATATGTCTGAATAGGCTAATCTGGAATCACCTGAATAGAAAGTGGAATAGCTTCTTCCTAATAACTCCTATGAGATTTATTCAACTTTGTGGTTATTGTACACTGATTAATGGTTCCAAATTAAGCTTCTTGCATCTTGGTTCCCCATCGTTAGATTAGAATCATGAATATATTGTTATATGTCTAAATAGGCTAATGTTGAATCACCTGAGTAGAAAGTGAGATAGGTTCTTCCTCATAACTCCTATGAGATTTATTCAACTTCCTGGTTATTTTCCATTGATTAGTGGTTCCAATTCAAGCTTCTTACATCTTGTTTCCACATGGTTTGATTAGAATCATAAAGATATTGCCATATGTCTGAATAAGCTAATCTGGAATCACCCGAATAGAAAGTGGGAAAGCTTCTTCCTCATAACTCCTATGAGGTTTATTCCACTTCATGTATATTTCCACTGATTAATGGTTCTAAATCAAGCTTCTTACATCTTGGTTCCTCATGGTTTGATTAGAATCATGAAGCTATTGTCATGTGTCTGAATAGGCTAATCTGGAATCACCTGAATAGAAAGTGGGATAGCTTCATCCTCAAAACTCTTATGAGATTTATTCAACTTCGTGGTTGTTTTCCACTGATTAATGGTTCTCAATCAATCTTCTTACATCTTGGTTCCCCATGGTTTCATTAGAATCATGAAGATATTGCCATATATCAAATAGGCTAATCTAGAATCACATGAATAAAAAGTGAGATAACTACTTCGTCATGACTGCTATGAGACATATTCAACTTCGTGGTTATTTCCACTGATTAATGGTTCCAAATCAAGATTCCTACATCTTGGTTCCCCATGGTTTGATTAGAACCAAGAAGATATTGCCATATATCTTAATAGGCTAATCTAAAATCACATGAATAGAAAGTGAGATAACTTCTTCCTCATGACTGCTATGAGGTTTATTCAACTTCCATTGTTTAATGGTTCCAGATCAAGCCTCTGCATCTTGGTTCCTCATGGTTTGATTAGAATCATGAAGATAATGTCATATGTCTGAAAAGGCCAATATGGAATCACCTGAATAGAAAGTGGGAAAACTTCTTCCTCATAACTCCTATGATGTTTATTCCACTTCATGGTTATTGTACACTGATTAATGGTTCCAAATAATGCTTCTTACATCTTGGTTCCTCATAATTTGATTACAATCATGAAGATATTGCCATATGTCTGAATAGGCTAATCTGGAATCACCTGAATAGAAAGTGGGATAGTTTCTTCCTAATAACTCCTATGAGATTTATTCAACTTCATAGTTAATGTACACTGATTAATGTTTCCAAATTAAGCTTCTTAAATATTGGTTTCTCATGTTTTGATTAGAATCATGAAGATATTACCATATGTCTGAAAAGGCTAATCTGGAATCATCTGAATAGAAAGTGGGAAAACGTCTTCCTCATAAATCCTATGAGGTTTATTCAATTTCATGGTTATTTTACACTGATTAATGGTTTGAAATCATGCTTCTTACATCTTGGTTCCTCATAATTTGATTAGAATCATGAAGATATTGCCATATGTTTGAATAGGCTAATCTGGAATCACCTGAATAGACATTGGGATAGCTTCTTCCTAATAACTCCTATGCGATTTATTCAACTTTTTGGTTAATGTACACTGATTAATGGTTCCAAATCAAACTTCTTGCATCTTGGTTCCCCATGGTTAGATTAGAATCACGAAGATATTGTCATATGTCTAAATAGGCTAATCTTAATCACCTGAATATAAACTAAGATAGCTTATTCCTCATAACTCCTATGAGATTTATTCAAATTCGTGGTTACTTTCTATTGATTAATGGTTCCAAATAAGGCTTCTTACATCTTGGTTCCTGATGGTTTGATTAGAATCATAAAGATATTGCCATATGTCTGAATAGGCTAATCTGGAATCACCCGAATAGAAAGTGGGAAAGCTTCTTCCTCATAACTCCTACGAGGTTTATTCAATTTCATGGTTATTTTCCACTGATTAATGGTTTCAAATAAAGCTTCTTACATCTTGGTTCCTCATGGTTTGATTAGAATCATGAAGATATTGTCGTATGTCTGAATAGGCTAATCTGGATTCACCTGTATAGAAAGTGGGATAGCTTCTTCCTCAAAACTCCTATGAGATTTATTCAACTTAGTGGTTATTTTCCACTTATTAATGGTTCTAAATCAAGATTTTTACATCTTGGTTCTCCATGGTTTCATTAGAATCATGAAGATATTGCCATATATCAAATAGGCTAATCTAGAATCACATGAAAAGAAAGTGAGATAACTTCTTCCTCATGACTCCTATGAGACTTATTCAACTTCCTGGTTATTGTCCACTGATTAATGGTTCCAAATAAAGCTTCTTACATCTTGGTTCCTAATGGTTTGATTAGAATCATGAAGATATTGTCATATGTCTGAATATGCTAATCTGGAATCACATGAATAGAAAGTGAGATAACTTCTTCCTCATGACTCCTATGAGATTTATTTAACTTAGTGGTTATTTTACACTGATTAATGGTTCCAAATCAAGATTCTTACATCTTGGTTCACCATGGTGTGATTAGAATCATTAAGATATTGCCATATGTGTGAAAAGGCTAATCTGGAATCACATGAATAGAATGTGGGAAAACTTCTTCGTCATAACTCCTATGAGGTTGATTCAACTTCATGGTTATTATACACTGATTAATGGTTCCAAATCATGCTTCTTACATCTTGATTCCTCATAATTTGAGTAGAATCATGAAGATATTGTCATATGTCTGAATAGGCTAATCTGGAATCAGATGAATAGAAAGTGGGATAGCTTCTTCCTAATAACTCCTATGAGATTTATTCAACTTTGGGGTTACTGTACACTGATTAATGGTTCCAAATGAAGCTTCTTGCATCTTGGTTCCCCATGGTTAGATTAGAATCATGAAGATATTGTTATATGTCTAAATAGGCTAATCTTGAATCACCTGAATAGAAAGTGAGATAGCTTCTTCCTCATAACTCCTATGAGATTTATTCAACTTCGTGGTTATTTTCCAATTATTAGTGGTTCCAATTCAAGCTTCTTACATCTTGTTTCCTCATGGTTTGATTAGAATCATAAAGATATTGTCATATGTCTGAATAGGCTATTCTGGAATCACCTGAATAGAAAGTGGGATAGCCTCTTCCTAATAACTCCTATGAGATTTATTCAACTTTGTGGTTATTGTACACTGATTAATGGTTCCAAATTAAGCTTTTTGCATCTTTGTTCCCCATCGTTAGATTAGAATCATGAAGATATTGTTATATGTCTAAATAGGCTAATGTTGAATCACCTGAGTAGAAAGAGAGATAGCTTCTTCCTCATAACTCCTATGAGATTTATTCAACTTCGTGGTTTTTTTCAATTGATTAGTGGTTCCAATTCAAGCTTCTTACATCTTGTTTCCACATGGTTTGATTAGAATCATAAAGATATTGTCATATGTCTGAATAGGCTAATCTGGAATCACCCGAATAGAAAGTGGGAAAGTTTCTTCCTCATAACTCCTATGAGGTTTATTCCACTTCATGGATATTTCCACTGATTAATGGTTCTAAATCAAGCTTCTTACATCTTGGTTCCTCATGGTTTGATTAGAATCATGAAGATATTGTCGTATGTCTGAATAGGCTAATCTGGAATCACCTGAACAGAAAGTGGGATTGCTTCTTCCTCACAACTCCTATGAGATTTATTCAACTCCATGGTTATTTCCACTGATTAATGGTTCCAAATCAAGATTCTTACATCTTGGTTCCCCATGGTTTGACTAGAATCATGAAGATATTGCCATATATCTGAATAGGCTAATCTAGAATCACATGAATAGAAAGTGAGATAACTTCTTCCTCATAACTCCTATGAGGTTTATTCAACTTCCTGGTTATTGTCCATTGATTAATGGTTCCATATCAAGATTCTTACTTCTTGGTTCTTCATGGTTTGATTAGAATCATGAAGATATTGCCATATATCTGAAAAGGCTAATCTGGAATCACCTGAATAGAAAGTGGGAAAACTTCTTCCTCATAACTCCTATGATGTTTATTCAACTTCATGGTTATTGTACACTGATTAGTGGTTCCAAATCATGCTTCTTACATATTGGTTCCTCATAATTTGTTTACAATCATGAAGATATTGTCATATGTCTAAATAGTCTAATCTGGAATTACCTGAAAAGAAAGTGGGATAACTTCATCCTTACAACTCCTATGAGATAGCTTCTTCCTCATGACTCCTATGAGACTTATTCAACTTCCTGGTTATTGTAAACTGATTAATGGTTCCAAATAAATCTTCTTAAATCTTGGTTCCTCATGGTTTGATTAGAATCATGAAGATATTGTCATATGTCTGAATAGGCTAATCTAGAATCACCTGAATAGAAAGTGAGATAGCTTCTTCCTCATACCTCCTATGAGATTTATTCAACTTCATGGTTAATGTACACTGATTAATGGTTCCAAACCAAGCTTCTTAGATATTGTTTTCTCATGTTTTGATTAGAATCATGAAGATATTGTCATATGTCTAAAAAGGCTAATCTGGAATCACCTGAATAGAAAGTGGGAAAACTTTTTCCTCATAAATCCTATGAGGTTTATTCAACTTCATGGTTATTTTATACTGATTAATGGTTCCAAATCATGATTCTTACATCTTGTTTCCTCATAATTTTATTAGAATGATGAACACATTGTCATATGTCTGAATAGGCTAATCTGGAATCACCTGAATAGAAAGTGGGATAGCTTCTTCCTAATAACTCCTATGAGATTTATTCAACTTTGTGGTTTATGTAAACTGATTAATGGTTCCAAATCAAGCTTCCTGCATCTTGGTTCCCCAAGTTTAGATTAGAATCACGAAGATATTGTCATATGTCTAAATAGGCTAATCTTGAATCACCTGAATAGAAACTGAGATAGTTTATTCCTCATAACTCATATGAGGTTTATTCAACTTCATGGTTATTTTCCACTTATTAATTGTTCCAAATAAAACTTCTTACATCTTGGTTCCTCATGGTTTGATTAGAATCATGAAGATATTGTCATATTTCTGAATAGGCTAATATGGATTCACCTGTATAGAAAGTGGGATAGCTTCCTCCTCAAAACTCATATGAGATTTATTCAACTTAGTGGATATTTTCCACTGATTAATGGTTCTGAATCAAGATTCTTACATCTTGGTTCTCCATTGTTTCATTAGAATCATGAAGATATTGCCATATATCAAGTAGGCTAATCTAGAATCACATGAAAAAAAGGTGAGATAACTTCTTCCTCATGACTCCTATGAGACTTATTCAACTTCCTGGTTATTTTCCACTGATTAATGGTTCCAAATCAAGCTTATTACATCTTGGTTCCCCATGGTTTGATTAGAATCATGAAGATATTGCCATATGTCTAAAAAGGCTAATCTGGAATCACCTGAATAGAATGTGGGAAAACTTCTTCGTCATAAGTCCTATGAGGTTAATTCAACTTCATTATTATTATACACTGATTAATGATTCCAAATCATGCTTCGTCCATCTTGGTTCTTCAAAATTTGATTAGAATCATGAAGATATTGTCATATGTCTGAACAAGCTAATCTGGATTCACCTAAATAGAAAGTGGGATAGCTTCTTCCTCTTAACTCCTATGAGGTTTATTCAACTTTATGGTTATTATACACTGATTAATGGTTACAAATCATGTTTCTTACATCTTGGTTCCTCATAATTTGATTAGAATCATGAAGATATTGTAATATGTCTGAATAGGCTAATCTAGAATCACCTGAATAGAAAGTGGGATAGCTTCTTCCTAATAGCTCCTATGAGATGTATTCAACTTTGTGATTACTGTACACTGATTAATGGTTCCAAATAAAGCTTCTTGCATCTTGGTTCCCCATGGTTAGATTAGAATCATGAAGATATTGTTATATGTCTAAATAGGCTATTCTTGAATCACCTGAATAGAAAGTGAGATAGCTTATTCCTCATAACTCCTATGAGATTTATTCAACTTCATGGTTATTTTCCATTGTATAGTGGTTCCATTCAAGCTTCTTACATCTTGTTTCCTCATGGTTTGATTAGAATCATAAAGATATTGTCATATGTCTGAATAGGCTAATCTGGAATCACCCGAGTAGAAAGTGGGAAAGCTTCTTCCTCATAACTCCTAAGAGGTTTATTTAACTTCATGGTTATTGCCACTGATTAATGGTTCCAAATCAAGCTTCTTACATCTTTTTTCCTCATGGTTTGATTAGAATCATGAAGATATTACCATATATCAAATAGGCTAATCTGGAATCACCTGAATAGAAAGTGAAATAGCTTCTTCCTCATAACTCCTATGAGATTTATTCAACTAAATGGTTAATGTACACTGATTAATGGTTCCAAATCAAGTTTCCTTGATATTGATTTCTATTGTTTTTATTAGAATCATGAAGATATTGGCATATGTCTGAAAAAGCTAATATGGAATCACCTGAATAGAAAGTGGGAACACTTCTGTGAGACCCGCATTTTCGAATTAACTTAATAAATAATAATCTCTGAAATCTCCATTTATCAATTCTCATAAATAATCTCCAAATAAATAATTTCAAATAAATGTAAATGATCGGAATAAATATCGATAAAATCATAAATCCTCAAGTTTGAAAAAAAAAGAAATATAAACGCCCAAAAAACACCGGCCTGAAATGATCACTCATGATCGTCAGTTTCACCTGAAAGGGGTAAGAAAGAGGGGTGAGCAACAGGGGAGTCACACAGTGAGGTATGGGATGCTAAGCACACAAACCTCTCACTAAATAAATAGAACTCCCACTATGGAAGTTTAGCTCTAACATGAACACACACGATGCCTAAAACATCACACAAAACAAATAATGCGATGATAGCATAAGGCTAGTCCATACACCCCGCATCTCCTCATAAGGATATACATACTATGCGTCGACAATACATAAGTCCGTCTCTGTACCCCCGCAGTCATACTCTGGCGTCGATATGCTAACGTCTCTGCACCCCGCAATCTCTCAAACATCGGTGTCGATAGCTTAGACGTCTCTGGCCCCCGCAATCTCTCACATAGTCCTTATATTCATAACTATTATATATATATATCAAGACTTAACATCAAAAAGTCCAATCAACGGTTGAATCCTCTAGACCCCTAATTTTTTGTTTACAATCAATATCCTAACTATCAAGCAAGACTCATTTCAAGTAGACGGAACATGTCTCGAAATCTAAACTACGATAGGAAGAATTCTATTTTAGTATGGATTACGGAATAGACCATCACCTTAGCCAAGGTCGAAGATAATGGGAAAATGCCTCACCCAACAAAACTAGCTTAGGGTTTCACGACAAAATATTGATTCCTTTTACTAGCGGTGTTAGATTAACTTGTTCCATAAACTCTTCTTACAACATCTTTTCACGTGGTGGAGAAGGAAGTTGGTTGAAGAATAACTACACACATGCAAATACATGCAAGGTCACGTTAATGGTTTGTGTTACACATGTTACTTGCAACACAAGAAATAGAGAAGATGCCACTTATCTATCACGGCTTAGGATCACGATAATGGATCTCGAACTCCAACGATTATGGCTCCATCTATGGTGATTAACGGCTCATGGTGGTGCAAACAATGGTCAACGGTGATGAGACGGTGGCTCCGGTTTCACTTTCTCCATCTCACGGATGCCATTGGTAACACCAACCCCATGGACGCGACGACACATAACAAGGCGTGTGATGGTTTGGATACTCCTCCGGTGGTTGGTACAACTCCGGTGATCAATGGCTAGTGATGGCTGGTGAAGATCCGTTGGTGATGAACGGAGATGAAATTGGGAACGCATCTTCACTTCACTCACGAGCACAAAGGAAAAAGCATGAAGAGATACAACGGTGGATATGAAGAGGATAATAGAGATGGAGGGAGAGAACATAGCAGAAGGAAGAAGGATGGTGAGAGGTCAATAAATTAACAGAGGCGGCTCAAGTTCTTTTGACGAAGAAGGAGGTACACAAGTATATATAGTTAGGTATAAAACACTCACGTATAACCATAATTAATTAAAACTTAACCGGTTTAAAAATAAATTAGTTTGGTCCAAAAATTAATTAAAACAATGAAAACCAGTTTAGAAAACCGGGTCGTTACAATTCTCCCCCACTTAACCGGAATTCGTCCCGAATTCCAAACGGAACCCGAAAATAAACTTCAACGGTTATAAAGGAAAAGAAAAACACGAGATGAGAGACAAATAAGGTCTTCTCTTGCCATAAAAATAGAAATGTAAAGACGAACTCGATAAGACTAAATGTGTCACTTTTTTGAAAATTCTCAATTCCATAAAGCATTTGAAAGTCATTGAAAACCGTTAAAACCAAATCTCCACAGATCGCCATCCCGGGTCGGAGCCAGGACGGAACTCGCTCTGATACCAAATTGTGAGACCCGCATTTTCGAATTAACTTAATAAATAATAATCTCTGAAATCTCCATTTATCAATTCTCATAAATAGTCTCCAAATAAATAAGTTCAAATAAATGTAAATGATTTGAATAAATATCGATAAAATCATAAATCCTCAAGTTTGAAAAAAAGAAATATAAACGCCCAAAAAACACCGGCCTGAAATGATCACTCATGATCGTTAGTTTCACCTGAAAGGGGTAAGAAAGAGGGGTGAGCAACAGGGGAGTCACTCAGTGAGGTATGGGATGCTAAGCACACAAACCTCTCACTAAATAAATAGAACTCCCACTTTGGAAGTTTAGCTCTAACATGAACACACACGATGCCTAAAGCATCACACAAAGCAAACAATGCGATGATAGCATAAGGCTAGTCCATACACCCCGCATCTCCTCATAAGGATATACATACTATGCGTCGACAATACATAAGTCCGTCTCTGTACCCCCGCAGTCATACTCTGGCGTCGATATGCAAACGTCTCTGCACCCCGCAATCTCTCAAACATCGGCGTCGATAGCTCAGACGTCTCTGGCCCCCGCAATCTCTCACATAGTCCTTATATTCATAACTATTATATATATATCAAGACTTAACATCAAAAAGTCCAATCAACGGTTGAATCCTATAGACCCCTAATTTTCGGTTTACAATCAATATCCTAACTATCAAGCAAGACTCATTTCAAGTAGACGGAACATGTCTCGAAATCTAAACTACGATAGGAAGAATTCTATTTTAGTATGGATTACGGAATAGACCATCACCTTAGCCGAGGTCGAAGATAATGGGAAAATGCCTCGCCCAACAAAACTAGCTTAGGGTTTCACGACAAAATATTGATTCCTTTTACTAGCGGTGTTAGATTAACTTGTTCCATAAACTCTTCTTACAACATCTTTTCACGTGGTGGAGAAGGAAGTTGGTTGAAGAATAACTACACACATGCAAATACATGCAAGGTCACGTTAATGGTTTGTGTTACACATGTTACTTGCAACACAAGAAACAGAGAAGATGCCACTTATCTATCACGGCTTAGGATCACGATAATGGATCTCGAACTCCAACGATTATGGCTCCATCTATGGTGATTAACGGCTCATGGCTGTGCAAACAATGGTCAACGGTGATGAGACGGTGGCTCCGGTTTCCCTTTCTCCATCTCACGGATGCCATAGGTAACACCAACCCCATGGACGCGACGACACATAACAAGGCGTGTGATGGTTTGGATACTCCTCCGGTGGTTGGTACAACTCCGGTGATCAATGGCTAGTGATGGCTGGTGAAGATCCGTTGGTGATGAACGGAGATGAAATTGGGAACGCATCTTCACTTCACTCACGAGCACAAAGGAAAAAGCATGAAGAGATACAACGGTGGATATGAAGAGGATAATAGAGATGGAGGGAGAGAACATAGCAGAAGGAAGAAGGATGGTGAGAGGTCAATAAATTAACAGAGGCGGCTCAAGTTCTTTTGACGAAGAAGGAGGTACACAAGTATATATAGTTAGGTATAAAACACTCACGTATAACCATAATTAATTAAAACTTAACCGGTTTAAAAATAAATTAGTTTGGTCCAAAAATTAATTAAAACAATGAAAACCAGTTTAGAAAACCGGGTCGTTACAATTCTCCCCCACTTAACCGGAATTCGTCCCAAATTCGAAACGGAACCCGAAAATAAACTTCAACGGTTATAAAGGAAAAGAAAAACACGAGATGAGAGACAAATAAGGTCTTCTCTTGCCATAAAAATAGAAATGTAAAGACGAACTCGATAAGACTAAATGTGTCACTTTTTTGAAAATTCTCAATCCCATAAAGCATTTGAAAGTCATTGAAAACCGTTAAAACCAAATCTCCACAGATCGCCATCCCGGGTCGGAGCCAGGACGGAACTCGCTCTGATACCAAATTGTGAGACCCGCATTTTCGAATTAACTTAATAAATAATAATCTCTGAAATCTCCATTTATCAATTCTCATAAATAGTCTCCAAATAAATAAGTTCAAATAAATGTAAATGATCTGAATAAATATCGATAAAATTATAAATCCTCAAGTTTGAAAAAAAAAGAAATATAAACGCCCAAAAAACACCGGCCTGAAATGATCACTCATGATCGTCAGTTTCACCTGAAAGGGGTAAGAAAGAGGGGTGAGCAACAAGGGAGTCACTCAGTGAGGTATGGGATGCTAAGCACACAAACCTCTCACTAAATAAATAGAACTCCCACTATGGAAGTTTAGCTCTAACATGAACACACACGATGCCTAAAGCATCACACAAAGCAAACAATGCGATGATAGCATAAGGCTAGTCCATACACCCCGCATCTCCTCATAAGGATATACATACTATGCGTCGACAATACATAAGTCCGTCTCTGTACCCCCGCAGTCATACTCTGGCGTCGATATGCAAACGTCTCTGCACCCCGCAATCTCTCAAACATCGGCGTCGATAGCTCAGACGTCTCTGGCCCCCGCAATCTCTCACATAGTCCTTATATTCATAACTATTATATATATATATATATATCAAGACTTAACATCAAAAAGTCCAATCAACGGTTGAATCCTCTAGACCCCTAATTTTCGGTTTACAATCAATATCCTAACTATCAAGCAAGACTCATTTCAAGTAGACGGAACATGTCTCGAAATCTAAACTACGATAGGAAGAATTCTATTTTAGTATGGATTACGGAATAGACCCTCACCTTAGCCGAAGTCGAAGATAATGGGAAAATGCCTCGCCCAACAAAACTAGCTTAGGGTTTCATGACAAAATATTGATTCCTTTTACTAGCGGTGTTAGATTAACTTGTTCCATAAATTCTTCTTACAACATCTTTTCACGTGGTGGAGAAGGAAGTTGGTTGAAGAATCACTACACACATGCAAATACATGCAAGGTCACGTCAATGGTTTGTGTTACACATGTTAATTGCAACACAAGAAACAGAGAAGATGCCACTTATCTCTCACGGCTTAGGATCACGATAATGGATCTCGAACTCCAACGATTATGGCTCCATCTATGGTGATTAACGGCTCATGGTGGTGCAAACAATGGTCAACGGTGATGAGACGGTGGCTCCGGTTTCACTTTCTCCATCTCACGGATGCCATTGGTAACACCAACCCCATGGACGCGACGACACATAACAAGGCGTGTGATGGTTTGGATACTCCTCCGGTCGTTGGTACAACTCCGGTGATCAATGGCAAGTGATGGCTGGTGAAGATCCGTTGGTGATGAACGGAGATTATGATGGGAACGCATCTTCACTCCACACACGAGCACAAAGGAAAAAGCATGAAGAGATGCAGCGGTGGATATGAAGAGGATAATAGAGATCGAGGGAGAGAACATAGCAGAAGAAAGAAGGATTGTGAGAGGTCAATAAATTAACGGAAGCGGCTCACGTTCTTTTGACGAAAAAGGAGGTACACAAGTATATATAGTTAGGTATAAACACTTGATTTAGTATATTAAAAATACAAAGACATAAATCTGAAAAAAAACTTAACTTCTTCAAATACTAACCAAATTTCATTTGATAGTGTTAAAATCATTACACTAACCAAATTCTAATCAATTAAAATATATACTAATAATACTTTCAGTTTTAGACATATATTACATACTAATCATGTTTTAATCTTTGTCTATATGATTATTTCATTTATTCATGTTTCAAATCACATAACAAATAAGATTAATGTCGATGTTGTTGACACAATATTTTTTTAGTCAACCAATCGACATTGATCTATCAATAAAACTAAAGGAAAATGTTGGTTCTTTTTCAAAGTTAAAAGAACTTTCTCTTGACACAAATTAACATCTTTAATTGTAATAACTTTTTTTTCATTTACTTATATGACAAAATTTCCAGACAGTCCAAAGCGTCGATTTAAGGGTTAAGCTCGATCACCGAATCAATCACAGGTCACACTGGCCTTGGCGACAGACCTATGAACCTGGTCAGAACAAGACGCACACTCTACCTTCATAGCATGATGACTACATGCGCGCTCCCGGGGCACTGACTCTTGCCAGAACAAGCGAAGGCAATCCACCTCGGCCAAAAATTTGGCGTTAAGATCCACCTTATTAGAAACCACTTTAATCGCAAGATCGGTTAACCCCGAGTTCATCAATCGAGCATCTGAAAGGGCATCTTCCTCGGCCTTGGCCCTAATCAAGGACTGATCATGTTTCTTCTCCACATAGCATAACCGAGCATGCACCTCTAGTAACCGCTTTTCTAAAAGGTCGCACCTCAACAAAGTTGCTTCGCAGTCACGACGAGATTTCTACCGAACCACATCGGCATCCCGAGCAATCCCATCCACTTCACTCTGCAGAGGCACCTTGAGACCCTTGACGATACCATCATATTCATACACCAAATACGTTTGATACACGAGAAGATACAAAAATCAAAGGAATATCAATAACAAAAGAAGGAAAGATCGAATGAAACAAATGGCTCACACAACTGACCCATGCGCACACCCTCGACATGACCTCAAAATAAGCCTCACGAGAAAATGAGTGCACCACAAAACACAAGCAGCTTATTCTACATGAAAAAACTCCAGCCCGGAATAAGCTAAAACAAACCCTTCAGAAGATGAAAAAGGTCTGACACGAGAGAATACGCCCCATCATCAAACACTCTCACACCGCCAACAGAACTACGACCAGGTCCGACAACGCAATCAACAGGCACCGAGGGAGTCATCACCGGTAGAACCTTTACATTCGAGCCAAGCTCTAGATCGACATCCGCACCACCCGACAAGGGAAAAGAACCGATCAGTCGCCTACTCGCTTTCTTCTGGCCACAAACCACAGATCCAATACGCGGGAAATCAATCCCCTCTTATGTTTACTTGAAGACTGGAAAACCGCATCCCCAACCACAACATACTTAGAACCCACACAGTCAAGGAACGAGTCACAAACTAAAAACGAGAAGACATTTCGGGAATAGCTCCATAAGCTAAACCAAGCCAAAGCAGCCAACAGAAAAAGAGGGGGGGGGGAATAGTATGCATAGCATTTATTGCTACAAAGTGAAGCCAATTGCCGCTAAAAACGGCAAGAGCTAAAATATTTCCACCATTGCAGGCCGCAGCCAAGAAGCCTATCAAAATCATCCCTGCACCTATCCGATAGAGGGTAAAGTGAAGTCTCCCAATCTAAATAAATAATTTATAAAAAGTAGCGTGAAACCATATAAACAATCCCCCCAAGCCAACATCGAAATATAGAAAACAATCAAGGAAACAAACTCACCAACGCCATGGTTCCAAGTGACACGACACTCACGAGATGGATCCAGAACAGAAGCCTCATTAACCCGAACAAAGGAATAGCGAGTCCACCAGCAATTGATTCGAGTCGAAGTACCCTCTCTAACCAGCTTCAAACCTGGTCTATTACATATATATTACATTCCAAGAAGAGCCCGATTCTTATCTATCTTAGTAATCCGACGGAAAAACAATGATTCCTTTCAATCCCAAGCTCTGAAGCCAACATCAGAGTACCAACAAAAAATGAATAGTCGGGCTAGTGATGTGTGAACGCAATATTGCGCTCCTCACAATGAGCAACAGCCAGCTTTGGCAAGGGGAACCATAACTTGAAGTTGACAAAAATGATTCATAAAGCGCAATGAAATATACCAGGGGGCGCTACGATGTCGAGGGAATCTGAGTCTCCAATTCATTCGCTATACCCGAAAGCAAGCACAATCTATGAAGATATCCTTTTATCGATTCGATAGCAGGCAACAAATTAATCTGACGAGAAATTGGCATGCATCCAAACCGTAAACGAATTGAGAAACAATATTGTGTAAAACACGAATCCACGCCAAGCACGTAAGACAATTCTTGGGATTCAAGGCTCTCCAACGAACTAAGGGGGTGACTCATTGTTGGAGTTGGGCTTCACACCCTTATCAATGCATGGCATGGTTTCGGGGAAAACCCCATTTACCATTTAGAGAAGGTGATGTTCTGACTCTGTTTGTGTAAGAGAAGAAAAGTTTGCAGGGGTTTTCAGTATGATGGATCATGTGAGATTGAAAGATGTGGATTAAGACTAAGATTGAAGTCAAGTTTGTGGAGAAGAAAATCATCATGGTTTTTGGTGAATACTACAGTCACTACATAGTTAAAATCATTGGAGAGGCTGGATACTTTAGGGAAGAAAGAAAGATAATGTCCACATGAACTCGTGTCCACATTTTTTTCATCCACATCTTTTGTATCAATGCTTCTTCAATACATGTATTTCATTTTTAAAGAAAACTCAGATGAATGGTCTAACTCTATTCATTTATATTTTCGTATCATTGAAAACTTTGTCAACAAAAATATATTATCTATTATAACTTATCCACAAAAAATAAATTCATATCCATGTCCACATCTTTTTATTTACACATTTTCTATTATAGCATGTCCACAAAAAAAATCATTTTTATAATCTATTATCTATTATAACTTATCCACACAAAAATAAATCCATGTATACTATCTATTATAACTTATATATAAGAGTTTTTTTCTATTTTTTTCTGCTATCCATGTCCACATCTTTTTATTCACACATTTTTCGTACATAAACACGTTTTTCTGTATATATTCTTCTGTCCTTAAACTTTTATATAATCTTGTTTAAATATATAAAATATATATCAAAATGGATTTTAAAATATAAATAAAAATAAATTACAATATATTATAACACTTATATTTGTTTTATATATTTTAAATTCTAAGAACAAACAAATAAAAATAGTAGGTGAAATGAATAATAATAATAACTTGACATCGTATCTATTAGAGCATAACAACTTTCTATTGTTTTCTTTCGATGACAAGAGGGCATTTTTTCCAAAAAGCCTCTTGGTATCCTTGAATGTGTTCCTCAAGTGGAATATGTCTTAACGTGTAAAAAACCTCAAAAAGTGTTATGCACTCCAATTTAAAGTAAAAAAGTAGAATGAAGTTGAAAATACTCTAAAACTCCTCTTTTTGTCTACAACTTATGTTTTGTTTTAAAGATTTTTCTTACTTATAAATGCTTTATTATCCAGATATTAATAATATGAGAAGTTAAAATAAAAAATGGAAAATACAAATACCATAGAATTCTTATATATTTAAAATACTGCACCAATGCACAGTAAATATAATTTTAAGTATAATATTGTTTTATATTTTCAAATTTTATATTTTAACTTCATTGGTTTGGAAAAACCGTAAATAAGTATATGTGTTCTTTGTTCTTTTGATTTGGTTAACTATTTTAATTTGATTTTGCTTAAATTTAATAGAACCAAAGTTACATTTTATAAAATGAAAATTTATATTATTTTATATTTAATGATTATTTATTTTAATATGTCTCATATTCTCTAGTTTTAAATATGTCTTTGTCAATATATATAAGTTCAAATAAATTTTGATTTTTTGTTTGCTAAAACACGTTAAACTGGTAGAAATAAATTAATTTAAACCTAATAAACCTATAATTTTAAATAAAATTATAATCATTTAACTATCATTAGTTTTTTTGGTTTGATTAATATTCTTTTCCATAGAATTTTAAATATTTGAAATCTTGCGACATGTGCAATAAAAATATCTTAAGTGTAATATCATTTCAATTTTAAATAATTAGTTTATATTTCACAATTATTATATGTATATTTTAAATTTACAGGTATTTGAAAATACCATAAATGTAACTATATGTTTTTTCTTTTGATTTGGTTTAACTATTTCAATTTGATTTTGCTTATAATTTAATAGAACTAAAATTACTTTTATAAGATTAAAAATTATATTATTTTATATTTAATGATAATTTATGTTAATATATATATACATATATATTAGATATACATATTTAAAACTATAGGATAAGATACATATTTAAAATAAATAATCACTAAATAATATATACATATATATATATATATAAAAGTTCAGTTAAATATTTATTTTTGTTTGTTATAACATGTTAAATTGGTAAACTTAAATTTATTTAAACCTAATGAACCTATATTTAAATAAAAATTTAATTTATTTAACTATCAACAGATTTATACGATTAATATTTCTTTAGTTTTGTATTCGATAAAGCACACTTAAAAAAATAAAAAAAAAATATATATATATATTTTATACATAATATGATATATAAATAGATGTAGGTTTTTTTATATTTTAATTATATTTAGTTATTTTTTATAATGTCATATATATATTGTACTCTAATGGTGATATATATATATATATATATGTTATTAGTTATTATCATATTTATTTATTTTTGCCAAAAATATAAATCTGTATAAAGAAATTGTACATGTCATATTCTTCAAAAAATATGTTATATCTCCTTTTATTAAAAATGAATGTGATTATGACACATAAACAAATCATTCTCAAATAATGTTTAGGAAATTTCTTAAATCACGAAATTGACAAATACTAAAATAACTACATGCTCTAAAAGTGGGTTAAATCTTATCTTAATTTTATGTTTACTAGATTCCACTGTCCAAATCTCTGTAAAAAAAAACAGAATTTCTTTATCAGCAGTATGAACTCATTACACAAAAGTCTTAGATGGGTCACATAGAAATTCGAAAAAGCAAATTTGAGTTTATTATTGTCTTCTCTCTCTCACTCTCTCTTTCTCTCATCTCTCAAGATTGCTTCACAGTAGTACTGAATGGCTCTGCTTCTCTTCTCTTGCTTCTTAACCTCTCTTTCTCTTGCTCATGGAGCTTCAACCATTCACATTTCTCCTACTCAGCCTCCCACAGGTTTTTCTTTCTGACTTAGGTTGCTTTTTTACCTTTCTTTTACTTTCTTCTTTTTTTTTTTTGTTTCTCTAGAAAGCCTTCTCTTTTCCTGGGAAAGTAAAGAGGATTCTTTCCATGAAAATGTCACATTTCACTTTGCTCTAAAAATCTAAACTGAACCGAACCCTTCAAAGATTCTTAACTGATTCATAATGGGTCTTATCTAAAATCTGAGAAAACCATCAAAACTCCAGTAAAGAACTTAGAACTTTTGTTTGCAGCTTCCTATGTAGTTAGGTTTGGCCAAAGAAAAGAAAAAAAAAATACAGCCTTCACTACTATATTTTTTGTTTTTGCTATCTTAATTTCACTCTGATTTATCTCTTTCAGCTCTTGGGAAAACCATTTGGGAAAATTCTACAATGAAATTTATAGTGGCAGAAACGCCATTATATGGACCTACTTACAATAACCCTCAAGTGATTGGAGATGCTTCAGTGGCTTTAGCTGCTCAAAGAACATTCAGAAAAGATCCACTAAATGGTTTCCAGAAATATACTGGAGGATGGAACATCAGCAACCATCATTACTGGGCTGTAAGAACATTTCAACTTTAATTTGCTTCTTGACTCCATCTATTTATATGTTCATGTGATTTATAATTGTCTTTGTGTTTTGAAATTGTAGTCTGTGGGATATACAGCTGGTCCTCTCTTTGCTGTTGCTGCTGCTTGGTTTCTTGGGTTTGGCATTTGCTTACTGGTTATCTGTATGTGTCACATATGCCATAGAAGCAAGTCCATTGGATACTCAAGAGTTGCTTACATTCTCTCCCTCATCTTCCTCCTCTTCTTCACTCTTATGGCAATGTGAGTAAGAGAAGTAAACACCACACTGCCTCAATTCACATTGTATGATTTCTCATGTAGAAACATGAGACTATGAGTTCTTAACAGTTTGAGTTGTTTCTTATTACAGAATTGGATGTGTTATGCTATACACGGGTCAGATAAGGTACAATAAAAGCACAACAGAGACATTAGCTTATGTTATGAGCCAAGCAGATAGCACGGTTTCACAGCTCAAAGCTATTTCAGATTATCTTACATCAGCAAAGCAGATTGCAGTTCTTCAGGTGTCTTTACCTCCAAATGTCCAAACTGAAATCGATCAGATCGGAGCGAAACTGAGTTCTTCTATAGCTACTATCACTGACAAAGCCACCACTAGCTCCAATAACATAAGAAATTTCCTCAATTCCGTGTAACAACAACTCCCAACATTTACAGAAGCCTAAGTTTTGGTTCTTGAAAACAATGTGTTTACGATCATCTTTGTTACTGCAGGAGGGTGGCGCTTATAGTAGTTTCCATTGTCATGCTTATTTTGACATTTCTTGGTCTCGGTAAGTCACTGTTCTGAATCTTTTGTATGAATCCTGCGCGCTCATCATCTTTCACTACATGTTTCTCAACTGTCAGCTTATGTATTAACTCTAATGATCCTGTCTGATTATCTTATGTTGCAGCTTCTTCAATCTTTGGGATGCAAGTCATCGTTTACACGTGAGTAGAACTCTGAAACGAACTTCGTGCGACGTTCATTACTTAAAACTATCTGAATCATCTTTCTCTTATGCAGCCTTGTGATTCTTGGATGGATTTTGGTGACTGGTACTTTCATCTTGAGCGGAACATTCCTTCTGCTACACAAGTATGTCTCATGACTCTTCGTTAACTGCTTCTTCTTCTTTGTTAGTTCAAAGCCTTAATGTTCTTGTTTGAGCATCAGTGCAACTGCAGACACATGTGTGGCAATGAGTGAATGGGTAGATAGACCTGCAAGCAACACGGCTCTAGACGAGATCTTGCCTTGTACAGACAATGCCACAGCTCAGGAAACTTTGATGCGTAGCAAAGAGGTGACGGGGCAGCTTGTGGAGCTCATCAACACAGTCGTAACTAATGTCTCCAACATCAACTTCTCTCCAGTCTTTGTCCAAATGTACTACAACCAATCTGGACCGTTGCTTCCTTTGCTCTGCAATCCCTTTAACCATGACCTCACTGATCGCCCTTGTTCGCCTGGTGAGCTTGATTTGAACAATGCTACTCAAGTAAGTCCCTCTGTCCCATTTTTTAGCATTCTCTTCTGTTGAAAGATTAATGGCTATGCCACAACACTCACAGGCATGGAGCACTTTCGTGTGCCAAGTGAACACAAACGGGACTTGCATAACAACAGGGAGGCTCACGCCAGCACTGTATGGTCAGATGGCATCATGTGTGAACATCAGCACAGGGTTGATCAATGACGCACCGTTCTTGGTTCAGCTTCAGGATTGTTCTTACGCAAAGCAAACCTTTAGAGACATAACCAATAACAATTGTCCAGGACTCAGACGTTATGGTTATAGAGTCTATGTGGGTCTGGCCATATTATCAACGGCTGTGATGCTCTCACTTCTGTTCTGGATCATCTACAGTAGAGAGAGACGGCATCGGAAGCAAGCTTTGCCAGAATATTCAGAAAGTAAGGAGATCGTAAGAGTTAACTTCTGATGTACCTCACTGTCTCAGTAGTTTTTGAGCAGAAGTGTTGTAACTTTCAAGACATTTGAATTCTGTTTCCATGTATGAACGGAACTTTGTGAGAGAAATGCAATAGGTTACCAATCAGTCAATGGAGCAGGTTCTTGTGCTTTTCTTATTACAAAGATTTGTAAACACCAGACATTTGGTTTTCTAAGTTTTGGACTTTCTTCATTTCAACTTTCCAACTTAGCTGCGGGCAGATGCATAGCTGACACTGCTGTCTCGCATCGTCTGGCACTGGCTTGACTGCTCATACCTCAAGAAATTTATCTTAATCTTGCTTGAGCTATGTTTTATCATCTGAAAGTAATCACAAGCATAAAACAGAACAATTAGTTTTGAGAATGTCTGCGATCAAGCCTAACTGACTACTAGATTCACCATTCATCTAACTGGTTGCCTCTAAAGACAAGTATCGACCAAGAAACAGAGTAGCAGCACTGCTTACATGGAGAAAGATACTAATCGGGTGGCGCCCACAAATGGTGTTGTCAAAATCCAGAAGATACTTCTTGAAGGCATCTGGATCTCCTGACTCTATAATATCCATACCCATCTTGTCTAGTGCCTCAATAGATTTGTGTATTGCACCATGCTTATTGTCATAATGCATGTAATTAAACCTATAAGCAAAACAATGATAGCAGAGACAAATGAGCTCACTGGAGGGAATGAGAGATGAAGTGAGATAAAAAAAGAGACAAACCTTGAGCCCCAGTGGCAAAAGTCAGAGGACACTGAGAAAAAGTTCTTGGGATCATCCACATATTTAGCTAGCAACTCACCGTACATAGCTTCGCTTTCAGCACTTACTGCTCCAACCAAGATGGGCACAACTTTCACATCGTGCCTGATCCAAACATTAGAATGTGCCAACATTATTTCAAAAAGTTCCTCACAACCTAAAACCTTTACAACCATAGTTTTGATTACCCTTCAAATACTTTAGCCAAATAAGGTAAGTGCATTTCCATGCTATGTTCAGCTTCATCGACTTTGAGATCCATCATTCCAAATTTCTTCATAGCTCTTATCTCCTTAATCACTGGTGGATAATGTGTAAGAGAAAACACCAATAATAGAGGATATCTTTTAGAAAAACAAAGCTTACTGTCCACATCAACAGGTAGATCTCCTATGGGAGTTTTGTAAACTTTTGCAGTCGAAAGGGCACATTTTGGAGTATAGAAATGGTGAGATGGACCAAGAAGAAATATCCTGGAACTGAAAACAACACAGAATGATACTGAACCAATGATAAGATGTAATGCAAAGAACAAGACAACCAGAGATTGGTTACATGTTTGTGGGATCAATGTTTGCAAAGGCATAAGCAGCTGCACGACCGGAGTACGAGTAACCTGCGTGCCTGGATTCCTTTGGAAAGTTAAGACAAGTACATGAATCACTTTGTTTTGGAGGAAATGAGAGAGAAGCAAAAGACATCTTACGGGGCAATGACGCCTCGGACATGAGGTGATTTGGGTTAAACCAGTTTCCCTTAGCCATTTTTCAAGATCTGATGACAACTTTGTAGCTGATTTAATGGAAACACAAAAACAGAATTAAATTTGTTAATCATACCCTTCAAGTAGATTGAGAGACACAAGAACAAGCGGAAAATCCGAGAGAGAGAAATTTAAAGTCAAACGTTTGACTTTCAGACAGTGAAACTAAAACCAGGGATCAAGAACTGATGTTCTGTCTTTTTAAAAAAGATAAGTGATCATGCAGGTAAGAATTCTGTAGGAAGCGAGAAATGAACAGAACTCACGATTATCGGTATACCAAGAGCCGGCATGCGGACGCTTGCCTCACTTTCTCCATTTTAGCAAAGGGATCAAAAGATCGTGATCGCAGACAGAAACCCCTGAATCACCTTCTCCTTTGTTTTTATGTTCTCGTCGGTCGCTCTGGGAAGGAACTGAAGAGCAGAAACGTTTGTGCCGTTTTTGTTGCTGCCAAGTAAACTTCGTGCTGGTTTTATGGGTATTAGCATTTAGATGGGTTAGCTTTTTTTCTTGGTTTTACTTTTTTCTTGGACAAAGAGATGGGTTA
>CAJHQP010009082.1:0-23972 GCA_905132765.1 Moricandia arvensis
TTAATGTAGCAGCAGCAGAAACTGGTGACATTCGAAGTTTGAGTCCTGATCAGAGGGTGTGTAAATAAAAACTTATACCTGTATAAATTTGGTACAATATTACAAAGCCCAAAATATAATATATATTAGTACATTAATACGATAATGTTGTGAAAAAGGAATAACCGAGAAACTATATTTTGAGGAAATACTTTAGGGTTATATATTATTATGTGAATTTGAATGAATAATTTTAAAATCCCTTGATCCATATTTATAACAGTTTCAAAATCCAGTTTTCTTTTCTCTATATGAATATATACTTATCTAGAAAAATAATTTTAAGTTTTTCTTTTCTTGATTTTCACTATTTTCCTTGCTTTTATGCGGTAGAAATAGTAGATGTACTTATAAACATCAGATTTCGAACTTAAAACTTAACAAAATCACTGTTTCTGTACAATACAACCGAATCATCATAAATCACTACGCTCACCCACCATTTCACGTATACTCGACCGACGAATCGTCCATGCGGACACGTTTTTTTAACAAAGGACATAAACACAGCAATCATACTTACACATTTGATAGCCGATTTTGAACATATAGGAATCAAAACGTTCGTACCATTGTCTTGGAGCCTGCTTCAGACCGTAGAGTGACTTCTTCACCTAGACACTAGATGCTTCTCATACTTAAGAAAACCTTCATGTTGCTACATATATGTCCTCCTCCAAGTCTCCATGAAGGAAAACCGTTTTTACATCCATTTTTTCTAGGTGTAAATATCAGCTAGCTATTAAACTCAACACAACTCGTATGGAAGTGTGTCGTACTACATGCGAGAATATCTCGTCATAGTCTATACCTTACCTTTGTGAATATTCTTTTGGCACCAATTTTGACTTGAATTTGAAAGATTCTTTGTCAGACATCCCTTGTTTCTTTCTATAGACGTACTTGCAATTAATCGCTCTCGTCCCTTCAGGTAATTCCACAAGATCCCAAGTCTGATTTTTATCTAGACTTACATTCTCTTCCTTCATAGACCCAATACATTCCTCCTTCTCGTTTCTATTAATATCTTTCCGATAGCTGGTAGGATCATCCCTCTCGATCACAAGAGAAAAGTTGACCATGTCTTCAAACTCGAACCTCACATGAGCTTTTATTGCACGTTTTGGCTTCTGATAACCATACTCTCCCTCCGTTCATGCTGAACCTCTTTATTCCCTTCTCCATAGACCGCTCATCATAATAGCATCTGGTTTATTTCCACCAGACTCCTCCTGAGTAATAAGAATTTGTGCTAGTCTCAATGATCACATGCACTCGGTCTGATATTCGGTTGTTGCACCATAATACTGCTTATCAAGCCACTTCTCGAATAACCACCTCTTCTTAGCCTCATGATCCCATAACTTGAAGTCTTTAACACCTTTCTCAAAGCCCTAGAAAGTTATACTTCTTGGATTCCGATCCAGCTTTGACCTTTTGTCTCCCGAACTAGCATGTAAGTTGGACATCCAAATATCCTCAGTTTGATTTAGATGAATATCTATCCTAGTCCACACTCTTTTGCGACCAACTTCCCTTCTATGGAACTTCTTGGCGATCTATTTGATAGATAAATTGCCATGTTTACTACTTCCGCCCCGAACTACTTTGGCAACCTTGCATTCAATCTCAAACACTTTGCTTACTCTGCAATCAAACAGTTCATCCTTTCACTGACACTGTTTTGCTGAGGTGTTTTACGCACCGTGTCGCGCCTCTGAATACCATGCTCCTCACAAAATATCTGAAACGCACCATAAGTATACTCATTGCCTTTATTCGATCTCAAATACTTCACCTTTCCCTTCGTTTGATTTTCTGCTTCAGACTTCCAAATCTTGAAGTTTGCGAACACTTCAGAATTATGCCTTAAGAAATACACCCAAAACTTCCTAGAGAAGTCATCGATGCATAAAACGAAATACCTTGATCCTCCCAATGACTGTTCACAAGTTGGCCCCCACACATCAAAATGAACATAGTCAATAAGAACTTTTTCGTGTGTTGCTTTGTTTTAAAAGATACATTGGACTGTTTTCGCATCACACAAAACTTGCAAAAAATCCATCTTGCAATCCTTCAACCAGTCAAGAAGATCCCTGCACATATGCCACAACCCTGTACACTCCGAGTCAGAAACTGCACCTGAGGCTCCACCTACAAATATGTTCCCTATCAACTGCTTCCAGCTATCATATGACCCTTCATCACCATCATAGCTCCATAAAATACCTTCAACACTTCTCCATCATCAGATTTGAATTGGAATCTTTTTCTATGAAACATCCCTAGAGATATTAGATTCTTCTTCATGAGTGGAACATGCCTGATATCAGTCAATGTCTTGATAGTCCCATCTTGCATTCGAAACATGACTTGCCCAATACCCACAACATCGCACACTTTCTCATCCGCAACTCGAACATGGCTCATGTTTCCAGCTTTATACATTTTTAAACCACTCCTTGTTAGGGGTCATGTCGAATGAATCCAATATCCAAGAGTTCGTGTGATCTCTTGTCGTAGCAGCAAACATGTCTGAACCAGCTGATCCCTCCGAGTCTTCATTCTTCTGAACTACATTTGCAGAACTCGATCCGTCCTTTGAAATTCTGCCCTTTTCATGATAGTCTTTTCTATAGTGGCTAGGCTTGCCACACCTATAGAAGACTACCTTTTCGAATTTTGACTTTGATCTCTTCTTGCTGCTTTCCTCACTGCCTTCCTCTATCCTGACTGACATACAATCCATCACCTTGAGAGTTGTCATCCCAATATTTTGCCTTCTCTCATGATGTGAGAGTAACACGACAGTAACTGTCTCAAGCTTTATAGTCACATTGTCGTCTTTTAAAGTTGTTTACAACGTCTCATATTGAAGAGGCTGAGAACACAACAACATCATGGCTTGATCTTCGTCCATAATCTTCACATCCACACGCGCCAGGTCCCCGATGATCTGATTAAACTTTTTGGCGTGTGCAACAAGATCTCCGCTCTCAGACATCTTCAAACCAAACAACCTCTGTTTGTGATATAGTTTGCTAGATAATGATCTGGACATATACATCTTTTCTAACTTATCCCACATCTCCTTACAAGTTGTAAGTCCCATCAGCTGATGTATTATGTCATCTGACAAACTAAGTTGAATCTTGAGACAGCCTGATCCTGCATCTCTTCCCAATCATCTGACTTATGGTTTCTGGTTTTGACTCCAACAGATCCTTCTTTATCCCTTGCTGTGTAGCAAATCCTTAACTCGGCGTTGCCAGAGATCGAAAATCCCTTTTCCATCAAGCCTAGGGACATCAAATTTTAGAGAAATTCCCTATGGTTATCCTTTAGGGTTTTCGTAACCTAAAGCTTTGATACAACTTGTTGTGAACAAACGCAAATTAACTCGAAGAAAGCAAAGGAGAGCAAAACATATTGAGGGAAATACCAGTTTAGGGGTTGTATATTATTATGTGAATAAATAACTTTACTATCCCTTAACCCATATTTATAGCAGCCTCAAAACCCGATTTCGTTTTCCCTGTAGGATGTTTGGCTTTGACTGGTGCACAGAGATTTAAGACACTTCTAGATAAAACAAATAAATTTGGCATTTGGTATTTTAGATGTGGTTCTGTCAAGGGTAAATGATATTGCAATAATCGTATCCCAAGTCCTAACACTAACCTTACCATATTGGCATATTTCCAAGAATGATTTGAACTCAAACTATACATATATAAGATTGTAGCCGATGCTTGATTAGACCAAACTAAGTGGAAGGATTTTCTTGGGACTCACTTGATGCTATGGCACGTTCGTACAAGATTAACTAAACTTCTGTGAAAATGTATATGTTCATAAATTGAGGCAAGAGACGAGTTTTTAAGACTTAAACAAGTTCTTACTACCACTCCTATACTAGCACTATCTGATTTCTCATTGTCATTTGTGATGTAAACTTATGAGTTAGGAGCAGGCCCCGGCTCAAAGTTTTCATGGACACTACTGTGGGAGGTGGATTACATCCCCTACAAGGCCCACAAAATAAACGTCTTAGCCCATTATATTTAAGCCGTTTGGCGTGGCTCACGGTTAAAAGCACGCGGCTTAGCTACAGATTACTTTTAGCCGACAAAGATCATCTCTAGTCGACTTATTGGGAGACTAAGGACATTCGACTTGATGACGTATTTTGTCGGCATGTACGTTCGGCCTGGCAAGTGAAAGTCCATTGAGACAAACCTACCTAGGGTATCCAATACCCCTAACTGACTATAAAAAGAGGAGAAGGGGCAAGGAAAAGGGGATAACATTCTGTATACTCACACTTGGCTGCTAGAATTAGGGTTTTATTTCTCTTGTATTCTGCCGACTTGTACTTTCTCGGCTAGCTCTCCGAGCACCATCTACTTTCCTTGCTGATATCTCTCTTTGTATCTGAGGAACGTCAGACGACTTAATAAAACATCTTCAAGTTAACCCACCAACGAGTTTCGTCTCTCTTACTAGAAAAACCGACCAGACTCGGTTCAAATAGTTTTCGCCCACCGCGGCAGACTGAAGCAATATTACTAAGCCAGCATGACTAACGACTCCGCCTCCGGCGAAGAACCGGAAACCTCCGCAGCCGCGATACTCACCATGTCGCACTTCATGGATACCGTCATGGTGCGCTTCTTACAATAAGAAGAAGTCCAAAGAGATATAAACCCACAACTCGCTGAAATCGTCGCTGCCCTCGATCCCCTCATCGCTCCTACGAGCAACCCAACCACCGTCTGGAGGAGACTCTTCAACATCGACAACACGGCTCAACCAGAGGCACCTGCAGCCGAAGACTCCATACACCTAACTATCGGCGAAGCCATATAAATCCCTGCCGCACAGACCCCCGACGCTCTGGCCTGCAGACGATCCGGGAAATAGCAGAGCTCAAACAGTCGCTCCTGGACATCAACTCCAAGATCCACTGAGTCACGAGCTCTGCGCCACAAATTGATAGGGTCCTTATGGCGACACGCCGAGCACCCTTTTCGCCATGAATCAACGACATACGTCTTCGACCTATGGATAAAATCCATTTACCAACTTTCCGCGGTGACTCAAAACCTTCCGAACACGTTAGAGTGTTCAATATCGCCCTAACACGAGCCAAATTCTCCAACGCAGAGAAAGACGCCAGATCCTGTCAGTTTTTTGTCGAAAATCTCGAAGGACCGACTCTCAACTGGTTCTCCCGGCTCCCCGATAATTCTATCGACAATTTCCACGACCTGTCGACGGCTTTCCTTAAGCACTATCTTATGTTCACCAGCCAGAGGGAAACTGCGCAAGACTTATGGAAACTGTCCCGATCAGCAAAACAGTCACTCCGAGACTTCATGGAAAAGTCAAAGACGTCATGCCCAAGGTTAATTTCCCTAACACTATAGCCATTGACGCCCTAATTAACATCCTCTACGTGCATTCTAAGTTCCGCGACGATCTTTATCGCAACCCGATGATGTCCTTGCAGGACGCTATCGCTCGCTTGAACAACTTTATTCGAATTAAGGAGAATACTCGAGCGATCATTAGCAAGCATAACGCCTCAAAGCCCATGTACACAAAAGCCTCGGACACGAGACAAGAACCACGACAGCATGCGACTAGCGACAAAACGATTTCGAAGAAATGTTTCATTTATGTCGTCAACTTAGGACGAACTCCCAAAATCAGCGCTGGTCGTATGGGGGAAAGGATGGAATTATTGGCCACAACCACCCGAGAGCAAAGAAACCTATTGAAAGCCTGAGACTCCAGCCGGTTCCTCTAATGGTGTCGACCTCACCAAGTTCTGTGAATACTATCAAATCAAAGGGCATGATATATGCGATTGCAAACAATTCCACGAAGCGCTCTTGGCGTCAATCAGAAAGTCACAGCTAAAGTGGAACCACTCAAGCTTAAACAGAAGAACGCCAAGACTTGGAGCAAAAACAAAGAGAAAAATGCCCAAAATAACAAGCCAAAGCGTCTATAAATAAATCCGAAACCGCGAGAGAAGAAATGAACCAGAAGAATAAAGAGAAGGACGACATATCAACCGAGGAGGAACAACCCCGTAACCGACGACGAGTCCAAGTAATTATCTCCTGCCAAAACGCCTTGTCATGATGATTCTAACTCTGAACCCAAAGATCTGGGCGTTCGGTTAAATTGACAAACCAACCGATTCTCAAGTTACGACCGCAGACCTACGGAACCACCTGAAGCGAAAGATAGCGATAATAAGAAACACCCCTATCGGCACACTGAACCTGCAAAACACACTTGAAGCATCAAAGGCTATGAGAGTTGCAAAATCAGACACTCCAGAGAGGCATAACAAATTTTTCGAAACCATAGACCTCCGCAGAAAGCTTAACTCTAAAGTCGACGACCTTAGAATCAAGCTCGACAGTGCCAAAACCTTGGATCTACGACAAAAGTTTCAGGACTCGAGGTCCCACCGCGAACCAGAGGCAACCAATAAAGATCCGATAATCGACTTACGCACTCGGATTCAGCTTTGACAAACCGAGCGACTCTCAGGGATGAACGTGTTCATGGGCGGTTCTGCCCCATGTGGAGATTTGCTTCGCTCTGTGAAAGATTACCAACGAAAAGCGATCACTTCCTAGAAGTGGCAATCAAAGCCAGGGGACGATCACCAAATCATGTTCTCCCCTTGCGATGCGGTTGGTGTCCATGTGCCGCACAACAATCCACTCCACGTGGAGTTAGGAATCGAGGACTGTTAAGTGACCAAATTACTGATCAATACAGGTAACTTGGTCGACCTAATATTTCAAGACATGCTCAACAAAATGGGATTCAACTTGCATGATACTTAGAGAATATATATCCTTGTGTTGGACAACAAGTTGAGGAATACACATGTTTTCCTCCGGATGTAAAGTGTGGTCCGAGGAGACAGAAGAAATCAAGCTGGCAATCCTAGTTGGAGCTATCCAGGATGAGAGGACGCAAACACCAGAAGCAACACATGGTTTATAGATGCTCAAAGTGCAAGGAAACTGGTCATACGATACCACAATGTAAGAAATGACGTTGACAACCTTCTAGTAAGTCGTCTAGAAGACCTTAAAGTTAGTTATCTAATGTTTAGTCTTCCAGAAGACCTTCAAGTAAGTCGTCCAAAGACCTTAAATTTAGTCGTCCAGAGACCTTAAAATTAGTCGTCCAGGGTTTATTCTTCCACACGACTTTAAAGTTAGTCGTTTAGTGTTTAGTCTTCCAGAAGACCTTCAAGTAAGTCGTCCAAAAGACCTTAAAGTTAGTCGTCTAGTGTTTGTTCTTCCACAAGACTTTCAAGTTAGTCGTCTAGTGTTTAGTCTTTCAGAAGACATTCAAGTAAGTCGTCCAGAAGACCTTAAAGTTAGTCTATGTATTAAGAATTTGTGTTTAGTCTATGTATTAAGAATTTGTGTTATGAACTTATATGTGTCAACTTCTTTGTCAAATTGCACTACCAGTATTAACAAATTTAAGAAGGTCTTGACCTTTATATTATCCAAAAGGTCACTGCACAAAAGACTTTCCAGACGACTTATAGTTAAGTCGTCCAACATTCTAGACGACTTAACTTTCAATATTCTGTGAAGTCTTCTGTGAAGAAGATAGGTTACAAAAAAAATACAGAAAGGTTACATTAAAAATACAAATCAAGTTCAAATACACACATCAGAATACAAACAAAATCAAGTCCTAATCTATCATACATCATACGTTCCAAGGTTTTCATCATTGTCCATGTTTTCTTTCTCATGCTGGCCAGGAAGCTCTTTAAATATATCCACCGCCATCTTATCCCTCATAGCCTTCTCGTTGGACTTAGCAAAGTCTTTTTGATTAAATGGCATCCCAAGATCATGACATTTAATGTACCTTATAGCGTACACGCCACAATCACCAGCTTGGGCCTGAGGTATATTGGTCGGTCTCTCATATGTGAATGGCTCCAGGGATAACTGGTCACGTTGATGGAAGCGCACTCAAAAAGCAGATAAGGGACCATGTGGAGAAAAGGCTCATTACCACATCAATTTTATCTAGGGAGATACATGAACGAATGCTACCTCATACGATTATGTGCCTCTTAGGGATCAATATCCACATAGCAATCCAATGAGTGTCGTTGTAGTTCACTGGCGCATAAAAATCATCAATATCCGTCTCCACATCTTTTTCGATTGACAAAATGATGGTATAGCGCCTGAATAATAATTTCACGCCCACAAGGGAGTCTTCTTCCTAAACCGTAGACATCGGGCACTGAGTCCTTAAAATCCATTTAGTGGAATCTCCATTGTTGAGCAAAGAGATGATCTAGGAAGCACATTTTCTCGCTCTGAAATGTTGTGGCTTAATGTCGTACCTCTTCCTCAGCACATTAATCCAAGCATCCATATACTGCATATAAAATAATACAAGTCGGAAGATATCAGAAGAATTACTTGTAAGTCGTCTACAAAATTTTCTACGTAGAAGACTTACAAGACGACTTATCAGTAAGTCTTCTAGTAATCAGTTTTGTCATAGCAGAAGACTTAAACAATCCTCTAGCCAAGATACGAAAGTGCGGAAGATGTGACCACCAAGTTGGACTTGTACGTGGTTTCTTGTCGAGAGGTGTTCTATAATGACTGCAAACACAAAATGTTGAAAAACAATCAGTTTTTGTAGACTAAAGCAAGCTATTATGGAAAAAACAATCACTTACGGATCAATTTTCAACCAATTGACGAACTCCTTCAACTTCTTCTTGTCAATTGGTGCAAAGAGATTATAGCCAGGATAAATCTTTTTGTTTGGAATGATCACTTTGGTCGTGTTGTTTGCCGTATCAAGTTTCTTTGTTCGATCACTCTTTGCACGGACAAGTGCCAAAGCAGCTGCTCTCTTTTCCTGATATCTAGCATCTTCCTTCTGTATATCCATTGCAATGGGTGTATATTTGGTCAATAGAATAAGGCTCCTAGATGCGGACACATCTGGAGCTTTATCCTTATCCCCATTAACTCTTTCACTAGCCCTGGGGGAGGATTCTTTATTAACCCCAGGTTCGTGTGAGGATGTTCTTTTAGGTTGAGAGGTAGTGTGTTGAGATGATGTCCCTTTCCCTTTTTTGGTGATACCAACCTTCTTCTCCACTGCTACCACCTTTTCCGACAGATGCTTGATCTCCTTAAGGCACGTTCTAAACCCTTCCCTCATGGCATCAAATATCTCACTGAAATTTCTTTCTATATCCTCTTTGGTCATCCAAAGCACAGTCGTAGTCACCTCTTAACGAGCCTCTGTAGGAATCTCTTCACTAGCCTCTGCAGGTGCCTCTTCACTAGCCTCTGTAGGTGCCCCTTTACTACCCTCTTTACGAGCTTTCTTCCGCGGTCTTGGACTATCTTCCTTCACCACAACTATCGCTTTCTTAGATGGACTCACAACCGCCGGCTTTTTATTGAGCCAACTACCGGTGACTTCCCAGCAGTCCATGTCTACTTCTATGGTCTCTGATTAAATATGACTTTAATTATGTTCTCCGCGACCGGGTCCTTAACATCAAAGACCCATTTTGGAAACATTTCACCAATGTCCTTCTCAACAAAGTTGATCACCGTAGTATGCAGTAAATAGAAGATATGAACTTAGATATGAGAAACTAAGAAAGATGGGAAGAAAAGTCTTCACAGATGACTTATAATTAAGTCTTCTACTAAGTCTTCCAATTGGAAGACTTTCCAGACGACTTAATTTTAAGTCTTCTACTAAGTCGTGGAAGACTTAGTAGACGACTTAATTATAGGTCTTCTACTAAGTCGTCCAGCTGGAAGACTTTCCAGAAGACATAATTATAAGTCTTCTACTAAGTCGTCCAGTAGGAAAATTTTTCCAGATGACTTAATTATGGTAGTAAAGGATTGAAGTAAATACATGTCTGCAAATAGCATCTTTAAAGCATATGCATCCTTTGCCACCCATGTAAGCCAGTATCGGTGAAGACGGGATGTTTGGTATGGGATTACCATAATTAGCACCCAATTCCGGCATAACTGTGTACACCCATACATGGAGAGCTTGTATAAACCCATCAACAGTGTAACAACCCGAAATATTTTTGCCCTTAACAAAGTCCATCAACACCTTAAACACGACTCTCCCCCATAGATAATTCTTAAACTGTTTTAAATTCATCACTAGCCTTGCCAGACTAACCCTTGTAGCGGTTGAATACTTTCTCCCTTTGATGTATCCAGTGAAGATGGCAAGGTACCCGAGCCACTTGCGATCATCCCGAGACCACCCTTCGCATCTCTCAAGTGCTGCTATTATCTGCTCAGTAGATGGCACAACTTCTACATGAACTCCCAACATCCCTTAGAAAGAAGCCAACTCCTTTGTAACAACACACTTCGGTCTCTCAAGGTCCTCGATGTACTCGCAGTTTAGACCAGTGAGGATTTCAAACTCTAACAGTGAAAACCTCAGAGGTTGTGGACCAACAAGACACCATAGCTTATACTTTTTCTTTATGTCCAGCTGGAAACCGAACATGTAGTGAACCAGCCTTGAAGCCCAAGCAAATCCCAACTCTTTTACTTGATGAAAACTCCCTACTTCGTCTCTTTCAGCTCTTCATATTCGTCACCATGAAGAGCTTTCTTTAAAGCAGTATACAACTTTGAACAATCCGTATGATACAAAATAACTTTCATTGCAGAGGGCTCTTCCCCTAATGTATGTTATCTACGGAGGAGTTCTGAAATATTCATTTTTCTGCAAAACAATCAAAGACAACCATCTCAAACACATAACCATTCAGTATAACATTTTAATTATAAGTTTGGAAGACTTTCTAGACAACTTATAATTAAGTCGTCTGGCGAGTCTCCAGCTGAAAGACTTCCAATAGAACCTTTTTAAAGCAAACTTGAAAATTAGAAGAAGATATAGTCGCTTTCGACATAGTGGTTATAGATATGCAAAAATAGACGTGAAAAAGCGCGTTGAGAACGACGGTGAAACTTGCGGGGGTTAGAAACGGAAACAAAATTTGTTTTTTTTTATTTGTTCACAAGAGGCTTATTGTAATTTCAATAGTCTTTTAGGTTACTTTTGCATTTGATTCAAGTTGGGGTTTATTTTTGCATTTGAAATCAAGTTTTGAGTCATATTTGGCAATTCTCTCTTTTAGATTTGTAGGTTTTTCGGATCTGAGTCAGACTTTGGAATACTTCCGAGAAGACTTTTGATGGAGTCTTCTAACATATAATGCACTACAAAACATCATGGAAGTCTTCTGACGGATTCTTTTCTTATGTCAAGTGGAGTCCAACCTTGTTTTGGTAGAGGAATTATCTATAATAATGTTTTTATGGTCTGTTTTGTGATTTGTAGATGTACTTTTTTAAATGTGAATTCTTTTGTAAACTTAAAGAGATGTTAATGTTAACAATTTGGTAAATATGTTCATGTCTATAATATTATCTTGCCAAAATTGCTTTGCATTATTGAAGTTATTGATACAACTTCAATAGGAAAACACAATAACATAAACTTGAGGTAACCCCAAAAGTATACCCAAACTTGAATCAAATTACAACCAACCAACCCCTTATGAGGTTTTGTAAGTCTTCTAATGTTTTGTACGACTTCTAAAACATTTCCAAGAAGTCTTCTCATATATTAGATCTTTAAAATAATTTATAACTTTATAAAAACTATTTTGATGTGTGAAAAAATGAAATCATGTTATTATAAACATTTGTAAATGATATAAATTAAGATCTAGGAAAATTGAATTGTAACATATATGTGTTTAGTTTTGTGTATATTAAACACTTTTAAAGTTGATTTTGGTAACATATGTTGTAGTATTGTATGTATTCTTAGGGTTAGATTTTGGAAGCTTAACTTTTTTTTTTTGAATTTTTTTTTACTTATATGTGTTTAGTTTTGTTCATATTAAAGACTTTTAAAGTTGATTTAAGTTTTATGAAGTGTTTGTTTTTAGTTAGTTAGTTATTTTGAGTTTAGGGTTTAAGTGACTTAAATCTTCCAACAAATAATGCAGTATAAGACTTTTGCGGAAGTCTTCTGAGCGAATAGTAAATTTAGGATCTAGAAGACTTTCAAGTAAGTATTTGAGGAGATATTCTATTAGAACACTCATTTGGAAGTCTTTTGAATAGAAAATATTTAATTTTATTGGAATTTTTGTCTCTTTATATAATGGAAATTTTCCACATTATCTCTCTTTTCCTCAAATGACTGCAACAAATATGTAACGTTTTTATTCTAAAACTCTTTATCCTCCCTCTATACTCTTTGAACTTAAAAAAGCCAAACTTTATATCAATTTCTCATTTTTACTCATGTCTTTCTCATTGTTTTATTTTATTTTTGTAGGTGTTTCATTACATTGTTCTCATCGTCCAATCCTTTAAAGATAGATATAAAAATAATAGTTTTTTTATTTAGTAACCTCTTGTTGCTTAAAGTTCTTAACTTTTGAAAACTCTAATGTTATTTTAAGTTCTTACCTTATTTTTGAAGTTGTTCAATGTTTTGAAGTCAATTAAATGCTATTGGATATGCAGGGTTTTTCAGATCTGAGACAGACTTGGAAGACTTCCAGGAAAGTCTTCACGTAAGTCTTCTAACATTTAATGCACTAGAAGACTTCATGGAAGTCTTCTAGGTGAGTTTTCTCTCATATCTTCTCTTTCATAACAGATTTGAACATTTTGGTAAGTCTCAATGGCGGAGTTTTGGAAAGTTTCTGGTTGCTTAAAACTCTTACTTTTTTCCCAAACTAAAACTCTTCCATCTCTCTTAAGTCTCTTTGAACTTGAAGACACCAAACTTTATATCAATTTATCATTTTTGTCTTATGTCTTTCTTACTAATTCATATTGTTTTGTAGTTATTTTATTACATGGTTCTCATTTTCTACTACTTTAAAGATGAATCTATTTTCTTGAATATGTATTTTGTGTGTTCTTTAAAGGTAGACATATCTTATCTTCCACTCATTTTATCTGTTTTGAAATTATTTGAACTTTTTTTGATTTGTATGTTTTTTAGTTCTGAGTCAGATTTTGGAAGACTTGTGGGAAATCTTCGCGGAAGTCTTCTAACATATAATGTTCTAGAAGACTTCCTCGAAATCTTCTAACGGAGTCTTCTCTCATGTCAAGTGGAGTCCAAGCTTTTTTTGTGGAGGAATAATCTATAATATTTTTTATGGTCGTTTTGTGATTCATAGATGTACTCTTTTAATTATGAATTCTTTTGTAAAATAAAAGAGATATTAATGAGAAAAATGTGGTAAATATATTCATGTCTAAAATATTATTTTGCCAAAAGTACTTGACATTATTGAATTTATTGATACAACTTCAATAGCAAAATACAATAACACAAAAACTAGTTAGATTTGCTACAACTAAGGGAGAAGACTTTCTCAAGAAAACTTAGCTAAATTCACTAAATATCAAATATTACATAAGTTCAAACATATAACAATTTCACTGGAAGAAATTTAAAGCGGGACATTTAAAGTGGAAAATTGAAATACAAGCGGAAAATTTAAGCGAGAATTTAAAATTTAATCGGGAAACTCAAATTTTTAGTAAAAATTGAAATTTTAAATTTACAAAAGTTAAAAAGTATATCTTATGATCTAAGAAGACATATTCAACCATATTACTTGATATTTTTGAAGTTACTTAGCACTTTTGAAAGTTAAAAAACATATCTTAAAGTTACTTAACAAGTTTACAAAAACTAACGTAGAAGACTTTCAGGAAAATCTTCTCAGATTAGCTAGAAACATTAATATTGATAGACTCATAACTAAAACCAATTAAATTATGAATTTCATTCAAGAACCCAAATATCAATTTATATACATGAATTAACAAGAAAATGTTAAAAAAATCTTTATAATTTTAGAGAAAATGAAAGTTTACTAAACTTTGACGTAGAAAATTTCCCAAGGAAGTCTTCCGACAGACTTCGAGGTTCTAGTAAGTCGTCAATTAGGTCAGTTTTGAAATTGAATATTTACAAAAGAAGATTTCCAAAGAAGTCTACTGTAGACTTCTTTGGTAGTCTTCCTTTTTTTTAAAATTGCTTACTTTTGTTTTTTAACAAAACTCGAAAATACTAGAGAAGACCTCTCGGTAAGTCGTTTAGGATAAACATGTTAGTTTTACATTTGACAAAACTATGTCAGAAATTTAACTTTTCCTAGACAACGACTTACAAGTAAGTCGTCTAGTGAGAAAATAAAACCTAAAATTTTAATTTTTACTAGACAACTTATATGTAAGTCGTCTAGTGGGAAAATAAAACCTAAATATTTAATTTTTACTAGATGACTTATATGTAAGTCGTCTAAGGTTAATTTTGCAATTTGAAAATAAAACTTAAATATTTAATTTTACTAGAGGACCTACGTGTATGTCTTCCATCAGATGACTTACATGGAAGTCTTCTCTGATATCCAAGGTTTGACCAGAATCTCAGAAAAACATTTAGGAAGACTTCCATGTAGCCGTTTGCTGAAAGATTTACATGGAAATCGTCTAATTAAAATTAAATATCTAAATTTTATTTTTTAATTGCAAAATTAACATGAGACAACTTTCACCGGCACAGAGAAGACTTCCACCGAAAGTTCAGAAGACTTCCTTGTAAGTCTTCTGGCGAAAGACTTTCGTGTAAGTTGTCTAAAGAAAGTCAAATTTTTGACACAATCCGGTGAATGGTAAAACTAACATGTTTATCCTAGACGACTTATCAGGAAGTCTTCGTCGGGTAGTTTCAAGATTTGTTTTTTGTTAACATGGAAAAATGAGAAGTTTTCTACAGAAGTCGTCTCTAAAAAAATACATAAAGTCAATTTTCAAAAATAACCTTTGCACTGACCAGAAGATTTTTGTATAAGTCTTCTACGAGCAGAAGACTTACACGGAGCTCTTCTGACGAACAAATCTTGAAAAAAAAATCAATTTCATACGTTTAACAAGTGAGATAACTTAGATTAGCTTTTCCTAGCACAAATAACTTGACCACAAAACAGATCTACTTGTTAATGGCCAAGTATCATGAGTTTGAACCTTCCAAAAGTTTAGAATAAAAAATTTGGGATTTTTAGATGAATATAGAGAGAAAATAAAATAGATTTTGTTTTTAAGCATAAGAAATGAGATAAAAAGATTGAAAATTGATTATTATGTGCATTAAGTGCTTCAAATTGGTTGTTCATGGTGGTTGGAGTATCAATAACAATGACAATGACAATATAGTAAATATTTGATGAATATGAGGATGATAGAGTGAAATACTCATTTTAAAAACACGGTAATGGCATTTTCGTGAATATCTGAACTTTTAGGGAAAACAGGGCAAATGAAAATTCTAAAAAAAATCATTGGTTAGTTTTGTATTTGACTTTCAGTTTTGAGTCATATTTGCAAAAATCCCAAATAAGAATCTATATTTTAGTTGATAATATGTCTATGTAGCACTAATTTTAGTTAATTTCTATATGTTAGTTTCAATAATTTGTTTAAATTTTAATATTAATCATTTTTAGTTTTTTTTTTCTATTATGTGTGTTAAGTTTTCAGGTCTTAAAAATATTTCTTACCTACACTATGCACATTATTAGTTTGAATTCAAATATTTAAAGTTTGATACCAAATAATTTATTAGTAGTGTTATTTTGTATTTTATTATAATAGCACAATTTTCTCTCAGTATTAAATGTGTAAATAGATGTCGACACTTTATATTGGATACTAAATAAGTATGTGAATAATAAATTTCAGTATAAATTACAAATATCTATTTATATATCTGCTACGTGCTATCACTGTTATGACGCTTGATCATAATTCAAAAATATACAATGTTTCAATTTTAATAAAATTGTCATTGAAAGTTTAATGTATTATTTTAGTTTAAAATATTGTTGTCCTTTAAAACATAACATATGTTAGTTTATATAATTTTACTTTTCAATATATAAATTTAATAAAATATATAGTTATATAAGAATCATAATAGCACTATCCATCTATTTGAAAAGTGTCATTAGTTTAGCTCTATGTTTAATGTTTTAAGTTTAGAATAAACTAATGAATCTTCAACTGTTTTTGCATTGGTCGAAATTTATTTTATTTTATTTTATAATATTAATTAGTTAACAAATTCATTCAACATGTTTCTTATTTGGGACTGTCTTGCATGTTTGACAGAATAACCCGCAAAAGTGTAATCATAAAATCTACAATTTTGTTATTTTGTGTCTACAGTTACTTAATTTTAATTTTATTTTATAAAATATTTAGTACAAAGTTATTTAGCTCTATTTATTATTTAGTTTAATAATTACATTTACTTATGAATTTTTTGTTTAATAAAAGTTTGTATGTTTCATTATGTAAATGAGAATTAAATTAATATTTATACAAAATATATTTTACTTAATTACAAATTATTTATTTATTTAAAAATTATAAATATTGATTATTTTCAAGAATAAAAATGAATATTAATATATTTTTTATTCGACAGATTTCAGAATATTTGTTGTAGTTTGCTTGTAAGATTTCATTGGAATACATGCTCAAAATATATATTAGTATCCTTTTTAGTTATTTCATATATGAAATATTTAAATATTTTATATTTTTGTACATCAGATGAAAAAAATTATAATAAAATGGGCATGAAATTTCAGTGGCCCATACTATAGTATACTTTATAATGTTGGGAAATTTTTAATTTCACCACAAATTTGACACCAATTTCTAAATTTATATTTAAAAATAACACCTTTTATAAATATTTAAATTTTTGATGAAAAAGATTAAACTAACATTCCTAAATTATTTATAAATGTTTAAGAATCATTTGTAAAACATCTATATAAGCTAATAAACGCACACACCTAAATATTAAACTCTAAACAATAATCAATAAACTCTAAACTAAAATATTACGGTATCTTTAATTAAAGATAGTATTAAAAAGTGGTATTTAAGTTATGATATTCCAAACTATATCTCTATAATGTTTAGAAAATATTATATCGTTCTTATATTTTAATAATTTAAATGTAAAATAACATTTAAAGACTACATATTATTATTATTATTTTGAATAGAATGTAAAATTATTCAAACCCAAAAAATATTTAAGTTAATTGTGATGTTTAAGTTAACGGTGATGCTTAAGTTAAAAGATATTATAAGATACCACCATTAACGTATCATTCCAACAAATGATCAATTAACAAATTTTGAAGTGCAAAGTGAGCTTCTTTATCTTTGATTTCTCTAAATTGACTAAAGAACTCTTCAAACCAAATATTATCATTCTCTACTGTTTGAACTTCTGGAGGTGGAGCTTCTCTTCGCACTTCAATTGGAGCGTGAAGATTATGTTCATCCTCTTTGTTATCATGCAGTTTAATTAAGCTAAATTATTATTCAGTGAAGATTAAAGGTTCAAACCGGGTTGAAATTCTTTGTATGATATATACTATATATATATATACACATATTTAAATTGGCAAATATCAATTATCAATCTCTGAGAATACATGTTCAGAGTCAAAAAATACTTTCCTTGATTCTCCCACACAAACATCTCCAGGTTTGTTTTTATTTTCTTTAAATTTAAGTGATGGTGAGGGGAGTATCGGCAGATCTCCCTTCCACGCCCAAATGGGATAAATAAGTTCAAAAACAAAAAAAAAAATATTGAGTAAACACATTCGCGTGGTCAACACTCTTATAAGTAACGCAATCAGCAATGGAGCAATTAAAGATGACAAGTGCACAACAAAAATATTATTTGGATATTCAAAAGAATAATCATGCTTTGAATGAGCGGAAGGAAGAAAACAAAAATTTATTTTGTAACTTGAATTTAGTGGAAGATCCAAATGTTCGTGCATATTTTCAAAATAAACAAACATGAGTTCTATGAAAACAACGTGGTCAACAGACGATTAGTAAGGAGCTGATCCTGCTAGTCTAAGCTCATTTGGACGATAATTATAAAAGATCTTGGTGGATTTGGAGGCAAATTACCAGAATAATAAGTCACTATTATCTATGGTTTTAGTTTTATGTTATGTTTTTTAATATTTTTTTCGCGTATTAATCTGATATAAAATTATGTGGCTTTTTGCAAAATTGACACTCAAACTCAAAGTCAAGACACAAAACTAACCGTCGTCTTTTCTGTTTTGTCATTTCTAGTGAAGAGGCAATAGTGCCGATACCACATTCGACGAACGCCGCCGATTAGCACCCTGTGTCACATTCACCCCAGTATGTTCACAATTATGTACGAAACAGATGCCATTCGCTCTTTCGTTGTCTTTCTTTTTTCTGAAAAATGTGCATGGGTCTTACTCTCTCTAACCATAGCATCATCTTTCAAAGTATTCTACAATACTTGCCATTGCCATCAATACCACCAACCCCCAATGAACAACCAAATTGAGGCTCTCTCTAATGCACCTAAAACTTGATTGACACTACGCTAAAATTGTATTGCACTAAATGTTTATGAGAGCAAAAAACAACATCGCTTTAAGCGTCTGCGTCGATCCATATTCATCACAAAGAATCTCAATGCATTTTTTCGATTCATAATTTTTTAGGCCATTGCGTAGAGCACCATCAAGGCATACTAGATCTTCGTGGAGGTTCTTCGTTTGAGAGGTTCATGGCATGTCGATTGGAGATGACTATTTGTGCTTATGAAGTCATCTCACTAGTGAAAGGTCATGAGAAATTGAAAATTTTTCAGATTGTTTCGCCGTCGAAAGATGACGCTTACCGATGAGTACGTTCGAGATCGTGCTGATAGAAGACTTATGTCGGGTCATTGCCGTCGCTTCTAAGCACTCGATGGTACGCACTGTGCGAATATACTTATTAAATCGTCCAAATTTGTTGATTCAGAGCAAAATAGTTCTATGACCGACTGTGGCAATCTTACTAGTAAAAGTCGTCCAGGATAAACAACGTTAGTTGCATTTGACGAAGGTGTGATCGATATGGTTGACTTTTCCTCGACGATCAGTCTCACACGTAAGTCGTACTGCTGGGAGAAATCAAAAGGATTTCGAGATATTTTAGTTAAGACCTAGACGACCCGTAGCCTGTAAGTCGTACTCAGGTTAGCGTTTTGCAATTGGAAAATAAAACTTAAATATTTAACTTATTCTGGCAGACGAGCTTACTTGAAGTCGTCTAGGTAGAGACCTCCGTGAAGTCAGTTCCAGGTATAATGCGGAAGTCGCTCCAGATGTTTTTCGAGATTCTGGTCAAACACTTGCTCTCGTCGGCAAACGACTCCTTCAAGTAAGTGCGTCACTTGTCTACCTCGACGACTCTTTAAATATAAGTACGTCTGGAGCGAATAGGTTGACACTCATTATAAGTATTGTACTGGTCGCATTTTAAAACATATTACCTGACACGAAGACTATACAGCACCTAAGTTGCGTCTGAGCTTTAATCAAAATATGAAATTTTGATTCCCAGCAGACGGTGACGTACTTTGCGTAAGTCGTCCAGGGAAATTAGTCAGAACATCTGACACACAGACGTCGGCTCAAGATGCAGAAACTAGACCCGTCTATCCGTGAGACGACTCTACTAGCTAAGTCGGTCTAGAAATCTCCTATTCTCTTACTTAACAAACCAGACCATGCTGGGACAGACTAATACATTAGTAGAGTCGCATCGCACATATATATAAAGGCAATTGCATAAAAATGACTATGGTTGCGAGGCGACTCTACTGATAAACAAGTCGTCGGTATGTCATGCCAGACGACATTAAGCCCGCTGCAGTCAGTACAGTCTGCATGCTCAGGATGTATTAGTGATGGAAACTGTTCGATCTGCTCTAGGATGTTTACTAATGTGCTTTTATTTTTGAGTAGATTGGTTGCAGCGATGTGGCGTGCGTCAGTACATGCAGTGTATGGAGAAGCAGGTTTTTGGAAGGATATTCTAATTGGGATTTTGCTGAGTATGAGATAATTCCAAAGGACAGCGAGGCACTATTTATATCGTTGACTGCGTGAAATGTCAGGACACATGTCGCTGAACTTGTTGCAATGCGATTCAGAGAGAGATAATAACCGTCGACATGAGCACGCAGCAAATCTGTGGAGATACGCTACTTCGGTATACCAGCTGAGCTCGCAGTGGTGCAGGAGTTCCAGGACACTTCCTCCGCCTAGTCATCGATTACAGACGTGATACGAGCAGAGTTCGAGAGTACCTTAGCGGTCGAGACTAACACGCAAAACGCGATCGGCTAGTACGCTGTGCGCTTGTATCACATGCAAACCATAGCACGGTCAGAAACAGTTGCAGAGGAAAGGCGAAGAGGAGCGATGAGAGCATAGATGCGAAGCTTTGAATGAGTTTTGAAGAAGGATGAGTAATGATTTGGTTGAAGATGAGAATCATTGATGCGGTAAGAGCGATGTACTGGGAGCAGATTGAGTAGTGTATGGGCGAGAAGGATGTTATTCAGATATCTCAACCCATTTTATTGTTAGCTGAAACCTAAAGCGGGAACACGGAAGCAATGGTTGAGGATTACAAGTGTTTATCAAATGTTATATAGACTGAGGCATATGCGATAAGAAGATTAGATTGAAAATGATTTTCTCAGGTGGTTAAAGAAAGAAAATATGCATATTAAAGAAGAGGAAAGCGGACGTAATATGAGTAATCACGATATACTACTGCACTTAAAATTCACACGAGATATATATATAGGTTAGGCAAGATCTATCTGGCAATCAAGAGTGAAGTCGCAGAGTTGACATACACAAAGCTAAAGATGTAAGGCGTAAGTTCTAGTCCTTGGGCAGAATATATAAGTACATCGCAAAAACTCTCTTGATAGCAAATGAGCTTTCGGGTTTAGTGTGTTGTGTTAATGGAGACATAGAGAGCGAGCGTGTGAGTGACGACATGAGCAACAAAACACGTTTGCAAACCCACGCGGTAACATACAGTATGGACACCCACGATACACTGCCTGCAGTGGGAGACCGAATCGCTCCGCCGAGACACGTACTCCAGAATAGTATAGTGTGCACTAGGCCTTTTCACACATACGGCTTGATCGATAGATTGGAGAGAACATATTGCCTCGTTGGTTGGAGAATCACCCAGACCTCTCAGCTGATTGCGTCAACTGTGGTCTACATCAAGACACATATAATCTCTGGCATCTCGAACGAGCGATTCTGCTTACACCACTTCAATACAAGCAGAGAGCACTCGAATATAGCCTATCAAAATTGGTGAGAGGATCAGTCACATGAAAATGCCTCGATGATGTACGCAAAAGAACACAAATCTACAAATATCATCTAATCTTCTGTGCAGAAATACTCCTTAGCAAATCTTCTATGGGATCATATACATCGAGCAAGAGTATATAAAAGAACTTTGAAGGTTCTTAAAACAAGATAGAGTTAATATAAGTCAATAAATTTCTCTCTGATATTATGGAAGCATAATATGAATCTAACACAGAATTATATAAAACAGTATCAGTGTGAGAAAGGAAGATCATGTTTTCACTCGTAGAAGATATGAGACTCCTACCCATGAGCACTCGGGAAGTATGAAGGTTACTATGTTAGTTCGCCAAATAAACGTTAACCGCACTAACCGATGGGTACTCCTTCTGAGATAATTTTCCGTATGGGTGCCTATTGATACTGGGTGTACGATATTTATGAAGTACTAACCACCCTTCTTCGAAAATGGTTTTTCAACAAAATTCGGCTAGTTGTCTCCCTATATCTCTAGTTTGCAGCAGCCCCTCTGCGGTCGTAGATAAGGTCTAAGAAAACCTCCACCGGGCGAACCACACGCGAGTGCAAGACATTAAGAAGGTGCGCGTATGCTGAGAAGGTCGTTCCACTGGGCAACCCGAGGAATATGTTATTATCACCTTGCAAGATAACATTGTCAAAACTTATAAAGGGAACATCTCTGGGGCCACCGGGCGCAATATCTGGTGAGCTTGGAAGAGGAACCCAAGGTATATGTCCGACCAGAAGGAAGAGGGGAACGAGAAGAGAGGACTAAGTGACGGTATCCTAGCGGCTTCCACGTGTATTGTGGGGTTGGTGGGGGGGATGAAATTACGGATTTCGCAGCCTGTGGAGACTGTGCGCAATGTTGGAAAGAAGCCTGGGATCGGGTAACAGTAGACCTGTGCGACGATTCACCGGCCTGATGTCCACGAAGCCAGAAGCCCCGGGCCAAGTAGTTCCCCAGGACGGCCCAACAAAAGCTCCGGCGTTCAGGAATCCCGAGACAACGGCGGAAGAACGGCATGTTACTAGATAGTGACATAGATCTGATCAAAGCAGGCACGGCCGGGTCCTTCGGCGTACATCCGGTGCTTAACGCAACTCCCAGAATACTTAAAAGAATATCACAATCGTTCTGACCAGCAGCAAAGTAAATACAAGATACATACCTGTATGAAAAAGCCAATAACGTGTGGTCCTGTGGCACACCGCCGGATACGAACCCGTGAAGCCAATACTATAAAAAAGAAAAAAAAAATGCGAACAAAAAACACTATTTTTTCTTTAAATAAAAATCAAAAGTAAAACCAAGTAAAATTTCAAACATCACGTTGCAACGTGATCATAATAAAAAAAACACAGAGCGTTTTAAAATATAGTAAAAAATAATGTCAAATTTAAAAATGCACTAATCTAAAAATATTCAAAACTTAAATACCATAGAAACTATGACCCAATTTAAAATTTTCATCCTATAAAATTCATATAATATACACCAAATAAAATGAGCTAAACCAGACCTAATCAAATTTACTGCGTAAAACAAACATCGCGTCTAAAACCCAAAAATTCACAGAAGTACTCTTAAAATTACTACTTTACCTCTGAAGAAGAGAATTTACTAAAAAAGAGCGATCGAGCGAAGCTTTTAACTTATGATTCAAATCTTCAAAATATAGGAAATTTACCTGAGAACCTTACTTAGATGTTTATATTTAATGGGAAATTAGGTATAAAATCCTCGTAAAAAAACCACCTAGTAAACACAACGAAGGTTACATATTACTAGCTAGTGGACCCGTGCATTCGGTTCTTCGCTTAGACAAATAACACCCTCAAGGCATATAATCTACGAGAAAGAGCATTTCGAATAGTCTTATTTGCGATGCCTGAGCCGAAATTGTTGTGTTTCCTCGTAAGACCCTGAGTTAACACGCTACGAAGAGTTTAAATAGCTCTAGTCGATAATTGCTCCACAATCGTTAATTTATTTTCATGTTTTGACATATTCCATCCTCTGTTCTAAGACACCGCACTAGTAGACTTAACTACATGGTCCTTACGAAGCTTTCGGAAATCACGGTTTAATAAAAACCTAAACTCCAAAACCCCAAACCCCAAACCACAACTGTTTAAACTTATAAATCCTCCAAACTATAAAACCCTGACCCACATAAACTCTTGCTAAACTAAAACTACTGAAATAGTAAAGCAATGTATTTTCTCTTGCGGGAAGCCCATTTGAGTCCTCATACAAGAATATTACATATCTCTTAAGGAAAAATTACTTTTAAGAACATTACTAATATCTTAAACAAGCCCCATAGCCATGCAGTTATACAATACTAACTTATGGAGTAGGCTGTTTTGACAGCTGTGATTAAGCAAATGAATCACCAAAAGTGTATTGTATAGAAATTTGTTCGAATCTTTACGTCCTCTTAACTCGTAGTAAGCCTGCCTAAGCATCCTCGAAATTCGTAGAAACCTACTACGAGACGAG
>CAJHQP010009083.1:0-23966 GCA_905132765.1 Moricandia arvensis
AGAAAAATTTCTTTGATAATCTTATCAACACAGTGCTAATGTTCCCGGGAAGACAAAAGATAATTCAAAGTCTAGATGGATCTACTTATTTGTGCAGAAGACAAGATTACATATCAAAGATGATGGAACTATGCAGTCTCGATATTTCGGTTTTCAAGGAAGAAAAAAAGGAATTCTTGCGATGATTGAAGGATGATATAAAATTTCCACATGAGTACGCTTCAAAGTTTAGTAGATATATAGACGAGAAAAATTTGAAGGCTTTCAGGCCTGAAAAGTCATGATTGCCACGTCATCAATGCTACCGACTTCTCCCATTTGCGTTTAAGGAACTGCTTCTCAAAAATGTCCATATCGCAACTTCAGGTAAAATTATTTGTAAAAAAAAATATTTCCTTAAATGTTATTACCACTAACTGAAAAAATATTTTGTGTAGAGATAGCACTCTTCTTCGGGATATCTTCTGCAAAAGTACTAAGGACGAAGATGTTGCTCATTTTAAAAGAAACATTGTTGTGAAGCTGTGTAATTTGGAAAATGATTTTCCCCACCTTCGTTTTTTGATGTCATGGAGAATCTCGCAGTGCATTTCCCAGAAGAAGCTCCTCTAGGTGGCCTAGTGCATACAGATGGATGTATCCTTTCGAGCGATCATGACCATCTGAAGAAAAAGTTAAAAATAAGGCACATATCGCAGGTTCCATTATTGCTCAACTGTCTTAAATGAGGAGATTCTAACAGCTTCTGCATACTACTTTGGGAATCCAGAAATGCCGGCTCAAGTTTTGCAGTCTAGAGATATTAGATTTACATATAATGACCAAGATGTTCCAAATATGTTTTACCATGAAGGTGCGAGTTAGTGGAAAAGTAAACGACAGGTATCTACCGATGATGACTACACTGTGCTGCAGACCTTTTTGATGCTCAGTTGTGTCCTACATTTGAGCCCTACGAAAAGTATTTTCCACTAATTTTTATTGTTACATTCGCAACAATGTCAGTTGGAAGTCAGAATCTTTATAACAAATACAACATGATGTTGAAGAGTTTATGATGGACAAGAACACAATATTGGTGGTGATGATCTAGCAGATAGCGAAAGAGAACCACTTTGCGGAATAGGTCAAAAACTAATGTAAATTTCTTATAATTATTTCACTCTCAATGTGAATTTATCATTAATACACATAACATGTTAATGATGCGACGTGCCAATATACTTTTCGCTATGGATGTTGGATTTTGTACAAGGTCCACAATGCAAGTATTAGGCTTGCCGATTTACTTCTCACGCGGGGATACTGTTACACACACACATAGCTATGTCAAAGACAAGAGAACCCAACATTATGGTGTCCAAGTTCGGGTACAATGGACACTGACTATTTCGGGTTGATCGAGGAGATAATGATGTTTGAGTATTCTGGATATGTTGGGCTTAGGCCATGGTTTTTAAGTGTAAGTGGTTTGATACAGTTATAGGTCGGGGGATTCGAAAACATAAATTGGGAATCGTCGATGTGTCTCCACGCTGGCAGTACGAGAAATATGATCCATTTATCATGTCTGATATTTGTGATCAGGTTTGCTTCATTCTTATCCGCGATTCGTCGCACATCAGCAAACGATTGGTGGGCATGTACGAACGTTGTGCTACAGGGGTTCGAGAAACTTCTGAGACGATCTTACTGGCAGTACAAGATGATACACAAACCCAGTTTGTTACTGAAAGTGAATGTTACGAATTGAATCTCATGTTGTCGAAGATGATTCAGATATGATGCAACACCAGTTTATTCTTCCCAATGATGAATACATTTCTGAAGATGAGTTAGAACATCATGTACCGATTCTGATTCTGAATCTGATTCAAGTTCTTAGTATTTGTGAGATATAGAAATGTACAATTAATGTAATATATGAATGTATCATAAAGTATGATATATGAATGTATACATTAATGTTTTTAGTATTTGTATGAATTAAATGAATGTATAATTGATGAGTATATTTATTTTTTTGAATATATGAATCTATAATATATGAGTGCATATTTTTTTTAATATAATGATAATTCTAATTATACTATCTCTAAACCCTACCTAACCTTACATATGCCTTAAATAAACCTTAATTGCCCCAATAAACCCTGTCGATTTGGGTTTTGGCTCCATTTTTTTTGGCGCCAATTGGCTTTGCGTCAAATTATTTGGAGCCAAAATTTGACACCTTAGACAATTAAGTGTACCAAACCCTTCTTCTCTCTGTCTCTCGATTTCTCTCCACTCCCTCCACTCTAATCTCTCTCGATCTCTTATCTCTCTCGATCTCTAATATCTCCTTGTCTCTTCTAGCTCGCTCTTCCATGGCGAAAAACAACAACAATCGTCTTGTTCGTACCTCGCTCTCCTCTTCTCGTAAACACAAGCAACAACCTTCAAAGTTCGTCCTCGGCTCTCCGGTTTAAATCTTCTAGGTTAGGTTTCTATTACTCTCGATTTTAGGGTTTGCATGTTCTAGGGTTTTGGTTCGGTTATGGTTTGAGTTCAAATCTGGGTTAAGGTTAGGGTTTTAATTTGATTTGGGATTAGGGTATTCTTCGGATCTGATTTGGGAATAGGGTTTCGATTTTGGATTAGGATTTTGATTTGATTTGGGATTAGGGTTTCGATTTAACTTAGGATTAGGGTTAGAGTTATGATTTGATTTGGGATTAGGGTTTTCGATTCGATTTGGGATTAGGATATTCTTTCGGTTCCAATTTGGGATTAGAGTTTGGGTTTTGATTTGATTTGGGCTTAGGGTTTCGATTTTGATTTGGGATTAGGGTATTCCTTTCGGTTCCGATTTGGGGATTAGAGTTAGGGTTTTGATTTTATTGGGATTAGGGTTTCGATTTGATTTGGATTAGGGTATCTTTCGTTTCCGATTGGGATTAGGGTTAGGGTTTCCGATTTGGGATTATGGTTTCGATTGGGTTTGAGTTTGGTTTTGATTTGGTTTACGGTTCAATTCGATTTTTGATCCAGGTTTGATTTAGGTTGTGATTTTTTGGTTTTTATTTGGTTTCAATCTCAAAGCTTCTTATGTTTCTCATTCTACCGATGTTGAGACACGTGATACCCCAAATGAGCCTCGTCAGTGCCTGCTGCAACGACTTCCACTTCTGCTCAACCAACGAGACCTCCTCCTGGAAATGTCGCCTCTTCAAGTTCAGTTGCTGAAGCTCTTCTCCAACCTACGTGGGGAGAACAGAAGACGCTCTGCTACGTGCTCCATCTAGAATTAACCAGCCGCACCTCCATCCTGATAAGCTCAATGGAGCATTTTTGTAAGTCATAGTTAAGTATTAAGTCTCATGGAGCATTGTGGTTTCTGTCTAGTTAAGTATTGTGGTAACTGTCTACTTAATCATTGTGGTATCTAGTTAAGTATTGTGGTATCTGTCTAGCTAAGTATTAAGTGTGTTGGTTTACATTGTCTTTGCAGGTTTGGAATTGATCCAGAAGTTCATACTTTATCCGTGCAACATGGCAGGGAAACTACTAGGGGCCATGGCAAAACTGGATAAAGGTTCCATAAGAGAAGAGAAATGCTTGGTGGCACTCATTCATTGTAAGTGATGATTAACCATTTCCATTCCTATAGTTAAATATATATTTTAACTACTAATCAATTCTCTTCTTTTGTAGCAACAATAATACTGGGAAGACAAGTTTCATGATGAAATCTACTACAAATGGAAACTTCAGACTCAAGTGACTATCTGCGGACGCATAAGCCAAAAAGGAGAGACAACAAGCAACCGAAATACATCAATGCCACGGACTGGGCAACAATCCTTGCGAACTGGTCAACAGATGCAGCAAAAGCCAAGAACCAGTCAGCAGCTGATTCTCACACTTCTGCTCCTCCTGCGTTGAAGATGCACGTCCATGGTGAAGGATCACACACCTTTGCAAATATTGCCTATCATGCGGTAAGATTTCCATCTCTACCTTCTTCCATTTCCCTTTATTTAACTGGTGAATGTCTAACTTGATGTTGTTCCCTTTCTTGTAGGTAATTGATCAAGGTTTGGAGGAACCACTTTCATATCCAGACCTTGTGAGGAAGACTCACACCAACAAAGAGGGGAGCTTCATGGACAAACGAGCAGAGGCACTGGTTCTGGAGATTGAGCAAGCCGTTGAAGAGATGCTACAAAATGGATCTCCAGTTGGAGAAAGCCAAACTTGCTCAACTGCTGCCACAACAAACTCAAAGCGTCTTCTCCTAAACCAAGAGTACATAAAGGTAATAACCTTTCATGCTCATATTCTTTGTTTCTTATTACTCTTGTATTTCACTTGTAACAAGATCAGACTGCTATTTTATGACTGAATGTTCTCTGTGGTAATGTTAATTGGGTTTGTGTCTTTTTCAGCGTGCACAGACTCGCAGGGGCACCATCTACGGACTTGGCAGTGTGCAATACAAGAAATGCCATTCTTCTGAGTTTGTCCCTGCTAAACTCAAGCGAAGCCTGGACTTAGAGATGCGTGTTTGCGGCTTGGAGACCCTTTCTGATGAAGTGAAGTCTGATCTCAATGCTTTCAAGACTGACTTCAAAGAAGGGAAGACTAAAACCCAATCATCTCTCGACACGATTCTGCAAGTTCTACAGCCTCTAGTTCCCAATGCTTCTGCCTCTACTGCAAAACCAACTCAGCCTCAACATCAGTCTCCGTCTCAACCTCAACCTCAAGCTCCAACGACAGCTCCAGATCAGTCTCCAGCTCAAGGTGAATCACAACCTAACCATCTCATCACCGGTAACCATTCTGAACTAGATAGGTGGTGCACTGCAGAACTAGGTTTGTAGGTTCTAGATGGGGTTGGTTTGTGTTGTTGTTTTAATGCTTCAACTTTGGATGTTTGGATGTTTAAATGTTTTGAATGTTTCCTTTTGAACCTTTTGAATTTTGGATATCTGTTGTAATGAACCTTTTGAGCTTTTACAAAGCTCAATATGTAATATAATTTGGTTTCTGTTTCAAAAAAAAAATTGAAATTCAATTTTTTTTTGAATCTTCGAAATACTTACACACGAAAACAAATTCAGATTTCGTAGCTAGACAAAACTTTGGCAACTTGCCACGAAAGATATCTTAGCAACATCATAGCAAATTACTACGAAAATAAATGTACCAAATCGTAGCAAGTTGCTACGAACAAGAAAGTAGCAACATCATAGCAAGTTGCTACGGGAGAATTCGTAGCAACTTACTACGAAGGATTTCGTAGCAACATCGTAGCAACTTACTACGAAGGATTTCGTAGCAACATCGTAGCAGCTTGCTACGTAATAGTTCGTATCAACATCCTAGCAAGTTGATAGAATTTTGCTACGAAAAAAATGTGCTACGATCGTATAACTACGATTCAATAAATGTGGCTTAATCGTAGCAATATGTTCATATTGCTGCGAAAATACTCCCATAGCCACGAAATTAAATCGTTGCTATTTCGTTTTTTACTAGTGGTAAACTACTTTTGATTTTTTTTTTAAAAAAATTAGTAAAATTATTGTTGTTTTATTTTTTCACATTCATTGGATATAATAACTTTTGAAACAAATTCTATTACGCAAATTCTTTTTAATTTGTTTGTAATAACAGGTCAACACATCATTTTTAAATAATTTACTTATTTTACCATTAAAATTCATAAATTATCTTAATTTTTTTTACTTTGTTTAATATTTGTTCAGTTTCGGTTTAGATAGTAAGTAAAATGAACTTTCAGAAAATGTAGTAAAATTAGTTGAATATGGAAACATGAATTATTTCTTGCGTTATATGTTTTGTTTGAATTCATTTTCATTTAAATTATATGTTCTCTTAAGTAGTATTTTAAACGACGTAAAAATTAGTAAGCATACATCATGAAAATCTTAATTCAAATCATCACAACGTAGAATATGTATGTTGGTTTGAGTCTTTTTTATGTTATTATATTTGAATGCAAAGGAGAACATGTTATCTAATAACTAAATATATTTGAATCTGAATATTATGGACTACTTTTTAAAAGGTTTTTGTTTTGACATCAGCATAAACAAGCTTTATTTAGACTCTTCTAATTGAACATGGGATTCTGCGTCAATGAAAACGAAATAGGATGATTGACTGTGAGCACCTCGTGAAAGACTGTCTGCCATTTTGTTTTGAGTCGGGGGAACATAGATAAGCTTGGCTTCAGTGAAGCTCTCAGGTAACCATTTTATTCCTTCAAGATATGTTGCAAATGCTGGTCATTCTTCTTGGTTCCAAACCATCTTCACCAATTGAGAACAATCCGTTGCAAAGGTTACATGTCGCAGATTCTTCATATTTTCCATTGCCTATATGAGGGCTTCCACTTTGGCATGAAGGAGAGAGTGACAACAATGAGTTTTTCGGGCTCCCATCAATCTGTCAAACTCCTCTAAAGTACTATACCGATTATTACCCAAAAATAAGTCTTTATCCTTCCACGATCAATATGCAAAATAACATCTTTTATACGTGGTGACATGTTTGGATTTTCTTCTGTTCTAGAGTTAGTGGATTGTCCCTGAGCTCCATTATGTTTTGATTGAATTTGAGATTCATTCCAAAAAAAAAATTTCAGTTTCCGCTGAACTCAATATATCACGTGGTTCTGTCAATTCCATTGAAAACCTTATCATTACGATTTTTTCATGTATATCATAGTATGCATGCAAATTGTGCATCCTCTAGTATTTATAATATATTTTCCTTGAATTTATTATCTATGATTTATTTGATATATATATATACATATATTAATAATTAACTGTGTTTACAATTAAATATTTTAATTTATTGATTAAATTGTAAATTTTTACACAAATTATTTATATAAAAATAAAATATTACTTAACTATAAATTTAGTTTACATTATATTTAGTCGTCAAACTATCTCTTTTAAAATTTTATATATATGTCACTAGGAGTAAATTTGTTGATTCTTTTATCATATTATATTAAATTTTTTAGTTGATTATAAAAAGATGATAGTTGACCTTCTTACTCTTTTCAATTTATTCCTCTTTATCTAAATTACTAGGTTAGGTTAAGATCCTGACATTGGACGGAGTGAGATTAATATTAAAAATTAGCAAAACTAAAGTATTATCTTTGTCGTTGAGTATGTGTTCATTCACATAGATTGTATAAAACCATTATAAGCGTTGGTAAATGAATCTATACTACATGATTCAACGTTTATTAGTTCGGTTATTAGTTATAGTCTAACAGCCCATACTCTAAATAAAGTTTTCCATCTAGAAGCATTGGAATCCCGCCTATTACATTACTAGACTCAGAAATTTTAGAGATATTAAAGGTCCATTGTAACTTGTTTAGCCTAAAATCCCAAATGTGGTATTAAACAAAACCATTCTCGTATACATAGAAAACTTTAGAAAGAAAAAAAAAACATACATTGAGATAAACGAAGAAAAATTACAAATGGGGATTAGGCTTCAACGCGAATATTTTCAGGCGACAGCCTCCAATAGGTTGTTTCGATCCCAAAGCAAAATGTACTCGACGAGTAGTATGCCTGGTAAGAGCCTTCTCAAGTAGAGAAAGATCATTTATTATAAGAAAGATTCTAAGGTCGATATTTCTGACGTCTTACAATTGATGATGCTATAACTCACAAACCTCAGGTCAGTTTTCTCCTTCCATTCTTTTTGATCTCCGATCATTGGATTCTTCATGAGCTGTAATGATTTTTATTTGATATTGTTCTCTCTTTCGACTGTCTTGAATCCAAAAAGTTAACAGAAATTACAAATATATTTTCTGGATTATGATGCCATAACAATTATAAGAAGGAATACGGAGCATATAAACACTGTTTGAATGTATACTGAAAATACTGTTAAAGAATCTTACTGTTTGTGTTGATTCGAAGGGAGACTCGGGTTAATAACATCTTATTATGGCTATTCTTGCAGGATTGTTGACATTCTGACCAACGGATAGATATACAAAACTGACATATGCTTGGAGATAACTCTTTAAAAGAACAATATTGGTGGCACAACCACATACACACTCAACAGACAGTAAATAGTAAAAACGAAATTCAACGTTTATCACAAGTTAGCATCGACTTAATCAATGACTTGTGTACTTGTATGTACTTATCTACTTTAAGCTGATTATAAACGTAACAATGAACCGAGATAATCCTCAATATGTAGGCAAACTGTAGAATGAGCAAATCGTAGACAAAAATAGACTTTATAGTTCAATGGTTTATAAGATGGGTAACAAAGTGTTGTTTATATAGTAAAACAAAGGTGCCTACAAAAATATTGGGTTATAAAGTGATGTTTATATAGTAGAACAACGACTTCAAATCAGAAAGAAAATCAAAATTAGCCATTTACAACGGTAGAATGAGCAAATCGTAAACAGAGTTTTAAGACAAAGCTAAACATCATGTCTCTGTAGAAAATGTGAAAGAAAAATAAAGTTAGGTAAACGCCTCAAACAACTAATATGAGAACTAACCATATAGGATTCTTGTCTTCAATATACTTAGCTTGTAATTCTATTAACAAAAATAAAGAAAGGGATTCAGTAACTAAACATATACTGTTAGTTTCATAAATCATAGAAATATGGTATTACTACATTTTAAAGGCCTAGATTTCTGAAACCTCATTGGGGTCATACAATATTTTTGAAAGCCCTCAATGTTAGTCATGTGCTTGAGTCCACCGAATCACGAAGCAAGTTAATAAAGTTAGCAAAATACTGAGTATTATTGGCCACTGTTTTTAAGAATTATCTTCGATGTGTAGGCAAACTGTAGAATGAGCAAATCGTAGACAAAAATAGAATTTATAGTTCAATGGTTCATAAGATGGGTAACAAAGTGTTGTTTATATAGTAAAACAAAGGTGCCTACAAAAATACTTGGTTATAAAGTGATGTTTATATAGTAGAACAACGACTTCAAATCAAAAATAAAATCAAAACTAGCCATTTACAACGGTAAGAATTAGCAAATCGTAAACAGAGTTTTAAGACAAAGCTAAACATCATGTCTCTTTAGAAAATGTGAAAGAAAAAAAAGATAAATAAACGCCTCAAACAACTAATATGAGAACTAACCATATAGGATTCTTGTCTTTAATATACTTATGGAATAATATAAAAAATAAAGAAAAGGATTCCGTAACTAATCTGTTAGTTTCATAAATCATAGACAAATGGTATTACTACATTTTAAAGGCCTAGATTTTTGAAACCTCATTGGGGTCAGACAATAGTTTTGAAAAGCCCTCAATGTTAGTCATGTGCTTAAACCCACCGAATCACGAAGCAAGTTAATAAAGTTAGCAAGCAAAAACTGAGTATTATTGGCCACTGTTTTTAAGAATTATCCTCGATGTGTACGCAAACTGTAGAATGAGCAAATCTTAGACAAAAATAGACTTTATAGTTCAATGGTTTATAAGATGGGTAACAAAGTGTTGTTTATATAGTAAAAAAAAGGTGCCTACAAAAAATATTGTGTTATAAAGTGATGTTTATATAGTAGAACAACGACTTCAAATCAGAAAGAAAATTAAAACTAGCCATTTACAACGGCAGAATGAACAAATCGTAAACAGAAGTTTTAAGACAAAGCTAAACATCAGGTCTCTTTAGAAGATGTGATAGAAAAAAAAAGATAAGTAAACTCCTCAAACAACTAATATGAGAACTAACCATATTCGGATTCTTGTCTCAATATAATCAGCTTGGAATCCTATAAACAAAAATAAAGAAAAGAATTCAGTAACTAAACATATACTGTTAGTTTCATAAATCATTGACAAATGGTATTACTACATTTAAAGGCCTAGATTTTTGAAACCTCATTGGGGTCATCCAATATTTTTGAAAAGCCCTCAATGTTAGTCATGTGCTTGAGTCCACCAAATCACGAAGCAAGTTAATAAAGTTAGCAAGAAAATACTGAGTATTATCCACTGTTTTTAAGAATTATCCTCAATGTGTAGCCAAACTGAAAAATGAGCAAATCGTAGACAAAAATAGAATTTAAAGTTCAATGGTTTATAAGATGGGTAACAAAGTGTTGTTTATATAGTAAAACAAAGGTGCCTACAAAAATACTTGGTTATAAAGTGATGTTTATATAGTAGAACAACCACTTCAAATCAGAAAGAAAATCAAAACTAGCCATTTACAACGGTAGAATTAGCAAATCGTAAACAGTGTTGTAAGCCAAAGCTAAACATTATGTCTCTTTAGAAAATGTGAAAGAAAAAAAAAAGACAAGTAAACGCCTCAAACAACTAATATGAGAACTAACCATATAGGATTCTTCTCTTTCATATACGTAGCTTGGAATCATATAAACAAAAATAAAGAAAAGGATTCAGTAACTAAACATATACTGTTAGTTTCATAAATCATAGACGAATGGTATTACTACATTTTAAAGGCCTAGATTTTTGAAACCTCATTGGGGTTATACAATATTTTTAAAAAGCCCTCAATGTTAGTCATGTGCTTGAGTCCACCGAATCACGAAGCAAGTTAATAAAGTTAGCAAGAAAATACTGAGTATTATCGGCCACTGTTTTAAGAATTATCCTCGATGTGTAGGCAAACTGTAGAGTTAGCAAATCGTAGACAAAAATAGAATTTATAGTTCAATGGTTTATAAGATGGACAACAAAGTGTTGTTTATATAGTAAAACAAAGGTGCCTACAAATATACTTGATTATAAAGTGATGTTTATATAGTAGAACAACGACTTCAAATCAGAAAGAAAATCAAAAATAGCCATTTACAACGGTAAAATGAACAAATCGTAAACAGAGTTTTCAGACAAAACTAAACATCATGTCTCTTTAGAAAATGTGAAAGAATAAAAAAGATAAGTAAGCGCCTCAAACAACTAATATGAGAACTAACCATATAGGATTCTTCTCTTAAATATACTTAGCTTGGAATCATATAAACAAAAATAAAGAAAAGGATTCAGTAACTAAACATATACTGTTAGTTTCCTAAATCATAGACGAATGGTATTACTACATTTTAAAGGCCTAGATTTTTGAAACCTCATTGGGGTCATACAATATCTTTGAAAAGCCCTAAATGTTAGTCATGTGCTTGAGTCCACCGAATCACGAAGCAGGTTAATAAAGTTAGCAAGCAAATACTGAGTATTATCGGCCACTGTTTTTAAGAATTATCTTCGATGTGTAGGCAAACTGTAGGATGAGCAAATCGTAGACAAAAATAGACTTTATAGTTCAATGGTTTATAAGATGGTTAACAAAGTGTTGTTTGTATAGTAAAACAAAGGTGCCTACAAAAATACTGGGTTATAAAGTGATGTTTATTTAGTAGAACAACGACTTCATATCAGAAAGAAAATAAAACTAGCCATTTACAATGGTAGAATGAGCAAATCGTAAACAGAGTTTTAAGACAAAGCTAAACATCATGTCTCTTTAGAAAATGTGAAAAAAAAAAAGATAAGTAAACGCCTCAAACAATTAATATGAGAACTAACCATATAGGATTCTTGCCTTCAATATACTTAGCTTGGAATCCTATAAACAAATATAAAGAAAAGGATTCAGTAACTAAACATATACTGTTAGTTTCATAAATCGTAGACGAATGGTTTTACTACATTTTAAAGGCCTAGATTTTTTAAACCTCATTGGGGTCATAAAATATTTTTGAAAACCCTCAATTTTAGTCTTGTTCTTGAGTCCACCAAATCACGAAGCAAGTTAATAAAGTTAGCAAGAAAAGACTGAGTATTATCGGCCACTGTTTTTCAGAATTATCCTCGATGTGTAGGCAAACTGTAGAATGAGCAAATCTTAGACAAAAATAGACTTTATAGTTCAATGGTTTATAAGATGGGTAACAAAGTGTTGTTTATATAGTACAACAAAGGTGCCTACAAAAATATTGTGTTATAAAGTGATGTTTATATGGTAGAACAACGACTTCAAATCCGAAAGAAAATCAAAACTAGCAATTTACAACGGTAGAATTAGCAAATCGTAAACAGAGTTTTTAAGACAAAGCTAAACATCATGTCTCTTTAGAAAATGTGAAAGAAAAAAAAGATAAGTAAACGCCTCAAACAACTAATATGAGAACTAACCATATAGGATTCTTGTCTTTAATATACACTTATCTTGGAATCATATAAACAAAAATAAAGAAAAGGATTCAGTAACTAAACATATACTGTTAGTTTCATAAATCCTAGACGAATGGTATTACTACATTTTAAAGGCCTAGATTTTTGAAACCTCATTGGGGTCATACAATATTTTGAAAAGCCCTCAATGTGAGTCATGTGTTTGAGTCCACCGAATCACGAAGCAAGTTAATAACGTTAGCAAGAAAATACTGAGTATTATCGGCCACGGTTTTTAAGAATTATCCTCGATGTGTAGGAAAACTGTAGAATAAGCAAATCGTAGACAAAAATAGACTTTATAGTTCAATGGTTTATAAGATGGGTAACAAAGTGTTGTTTATATAGCAAAATAAAGGTGCTTACAAAATACTGGGTTATAAAGTGATGTTTTATATAGTAGAACAACGACTTCATATCAGAAAGAAAATCAAAACTAGCCATTTACAACGGTAGAATGAGCAAATCGTAAACAGAGTTTTAAGACAAAGCTAAACATCATGTCTCTGTAGAAAATGTGAAAGAAAAATAAAGTTAGGTAAACGCCTCAAACAACTAATATGAGAACTAACCATATAGGATTCTTGTCTTGAATATACTTAGCTTGGAATCCTATAAACAAATAAAAAGAAAAGGATTCAGTAACTAAACATATACTGTTAGTTTCAAAAATCGTAGACGAATGGTATTACTACATTTTAATGGCCTAGATTTTTTAAACCTCATTGGGGTCATAAAATATTTTTGAAAAACCCTCAATGTTAGTCATGTGCTTGAGTCCACCGAATCATGAAGCAAGTTAATAAAGTTTGCAAGCAAATACTGAGTATTATCGGCCACTGTTTTTAAGAATTATCCTCGATGTGTAGGCAAACTGTAGAATGAGAAAATCTTAGACAAAAATAGACTTTATAGTTCAATGGTTTATAAGATGGGTAACAAAGTGTTGTTTATATAGTAAAAAAAAAGGTGCCTACAAAAATATTGTGTTATAAAGTGATGTTTATAGTAGAACAACGACTTCAAATCAGAAAGAAATCAAAAACTAGCCATTTACAATTGCAGAATGAACAAATCGTAAATAGAGTTTTAAGACAAAGCTAAACATCAGGTCTCTCTAGAAGATGTGATAGAAAAAAAAGATAAGTAAACTCCTCAAACAACTAATATGAGAACTAACCATATAGGATTCTTGTCTTCAATATACTTAGCTTGTAATTCTATTAACAAAAATAAAGAAAGGGATTCAGTAACTAAACATATACTGTTAGTTTCATAAATCATAGAAATATGGTATTACTACATTTTAAAGGCCTAGATTTCTGAAACCTCATTGGGGTCATACAATATTTTTGAAAAGCCCTCAATGTTAGTCATGTGCTTGAGTCCACCAAATCACGAAGCAAGTTAATAAAGTTAGCAAGAAAAACTGAGTAATATCCACTGTTTTTAAGAATTATCCTCGATGTGTAGGCAAACTGAAAAATGAGCAAATCGTAGACAAAAATAGAATTTATAGTTCAATGGTTTATAGATGGGTAACAAAGTGTTGTTTATATAGTAAAACAAAGGTGCCTACAAAAAATACTTGGTTAAAAAGTGATGTTTATATAGTAGAACAACGACTTCAAATCAGAAAGAAATCAAAACTAGCAATTTACAACGGTAGAATTAGCAAATCGTAAACAGAGTTTTAAGACAAAGCTAAACATTATGTCTCTTTAGAAAATGGGAAAAAAAAGACAAGTAAACACCTCAAACAACTAATATGAGAACTAACCATATAGGATTCTTGTCTTTAATATACTTAGCTTGGAATTCATATAAACAAAAATAAAGAAAACGATTCATTAACTAAACATATACTGTTAGTTTCATAAATCATAGACAAATGGTATTACTACATTTTAAGGCCTAGATTTTTGAAACTCATTTGGGTCATACAATATTTTTGAAAAGCCCTCAATGTTAGTCATGTGCTTGAGTCCACCAAATCAGGAAGCAAGTAATAAAGTTAGCAAGCAAATACTGAGTATTATCGGCCACTGTTTTTAAGAATTATCCTCGACGTGTAGGGCAAACTGTAGAATGAGAAAATCGTAGACAAAAATAGAATTTATAGTTCAATGGTTTATAATATGGTTAAAAAGTGTTGCTTATATCGTAAAACAAGGTGCAACAAAAATATTGGGTTATAAAGTGATTTATATAGTACAACAACGACTTCAAATCAGAAAAAATAAAAACTAGCCATTTACAATGGTAGAATTAACAAATCGTAAACAGAGTTTTAAGACAAAGCTAGACATCAGGTCTCATTAGAAAATGTGATAGAAAAAAAAGATAAGTAAACGCCTTGGGAAGTTCTCAAAGATCTATCTTATGTTAAAATATCAGATCAATCTCACCTTGGGAAGGTCTCCATCCATAGCTAAACATATGACTCATCTGCACAGTTCTGCATCTCTAAAAGCTCCAGAATCACCTAAGTTCTGCAGAACGTACCTGAACCTGAAAATACTCTAAAACATACTCCAACCACATATAATAGACTCCAAATAGGGCTGATATCATGGCACAATAGTGGTAAATATCAGGCCCTATCAACTCCCTCAAACTTAACCTTTTGCTTGTCCTCAAGCAAACAAGCCTGTGAAAGAGGTTTTGAAAAGTGGAGACTCACATAATGTCTAAGTATAACTATCACCATACTTTGATGCAACCACTTCCTATCAAGTCAATCACCGAGAAACTTTATATACCTTATCCTAGTATAGCAACCAAATTCATTCTACCAACAACTTAGCAAATACTAGTCTGACTCGCCCCCTCTACTGATTTCATTTATGTGCATAAAATAAATGTGAAGGTTTTACCTTGGGAATATCGATCAAAGGATATATGTTCTCTTACTTCTGCAGTATCTGAACACAAAGGTAGCCTTCTCTGATTCATTTCCTCTCTCTCTTGTCACTTCTTATCAGTCAATGTCTCCCTTGTTTTGAGGGTATTATTTTATTTTTTTAATTGACTAAGATATTTAGATAGGCTTCCATGAATCAAGCCCTAATGGTTTTTGCCACCAGATCCTGTTCACTTCTTTTTGACCTTTATCTCTTTCTAGGATCATATGAATCAAGCTTTAATGGTTGTAGCCACCAAATCATGTTGACTCTTTTTTTTAATCTGAAGGGGAGAGAGAGGGGAATCAAAAGCACACAAAATTTTACCTTCCAGACTTCCAGAACGAATTCGATCCAATGTATACCAAGTCCCAAGGCAAGAAAATAATGTCAGAATTAGTGTTGGAAATCAGCTTCAGTTCCTTCCAACTTTCTAAGCAAGTGTGATATTGTGGCAGGATGATCCACTTTGGTATCTCTAGTAATCTCTGCAAACAACTTTCTAAGAATGGTGCTATAGTGTAGTTAGTCAATAATAATTATATAAAAACTTTTTGAATAACTTATATATATAAATAACACTCAAAAAAATTAAATAACATTAGCAAACCTCCCCCATACTTAAATTACATTGTCCCCAATGTAATTCGTCCCGGATTGGTTAGGAAAAATTAAATCATAAGTAAATAGCTTAAATAGAAAACTTGATACCTCTCTCTGTAAGAGTGTGTCGATCGATGGTAGGCATGTGTTTTCGATCGATGGTCGCGATCCAATGTCGACCGATGGTGCCTCTATGATGTCGATTGATGGTGGACTCAAATAGTCTCTAAAAATAAAATAAAACTCGAAATAAATAGTAGTATAAGTAAAACCTAAATAAAAAGTTACTAAACAGTGGGTTGCCTCCCACTCAGCGGTTAGTTATAGTCCTAAACTCGACGTTTTGGAATTGTGATTCAGTCCAGATAAGAAGGAGAACTTGCTCCAGAACAGCTTTCACTGTCCCTCTTCCTCATTTTGTTGATGCTGTTGATAAAAGCTCTTGCAGAAACTTTCCTTTTTTATTTTCATTTCTGGATCACATAGCACCCTGACCTTGGTAAAAGGTTGCATACTTCCTTTGCAGAACATCCTATACTCAAGACTTCACTCATAACATCGCCGAAGGAACCGGGTGACAAGAAATTTGTTATCTACCTTCTTTTTCTTTTTCTTCTTCCTGCCCTTCCCCCCAGACTTAGGCTTTTCAATCACAGGTTTCTCTAAAAGTATGGAGAGTGTCGGATCGACGCTATTAGGCGAGTGGTTCGATCAAACGTGCATGCTGGATCTGTGGTTTCGCGGTTTGAATCAGGTGCATGTTCTGGTTCTTTTAGACGTCTCTATCCATGAAATAAACCCCGCACTTTGGTCTTTCCCACAGGATCGTAGAAGAAATTTTCATCAACATTAGTAAGGCACCATCCTATTCTTCTTGAGATCACAAACTTCCCATATTGTAGCCATTAAAGCTCTTTCAAAGATAAGAGAAAGATTCTCGACCTGATTTTGCTTCCCAAAACATGAAAGCCCACAGGAACAGTGCATTCGCCTATCTCTACTTTACTATTCATGATCGTGCCTGCTGAGTTTACCTTGGAGTTATCCGCGAAGGTGAAGCTATCTTGAGAAGTTCCACCTTAATCCTAACAGTTCGGCAGTGTCCTTGGCCATGATGTTGACAGCAGATCCAGTATCACAGAGGGCGTATGGCGGGAATGGTGTCATGTATACAGAAGGAGTCAGAAACTTCCCAGGATCTTGTTCCTTCTTCAGTGTCTTCCTGGATTTTACGCGCTGACCATATTAAAACAGCAACTCAATTCCTTATCGTCTCCTTGCTCTCTCTGAAGAGTTACCAGTCTTTACTGTTGATATGCATCCTCGAAAGACATATCCTTAGGGACTCTCTTCACTCTCTTTTGAAATCCATCAACTTCAGCCTTGTTAGCTTCTCTCCTGAGATGTTTGGGAAACCATAGCGGGTCTCTTGATCTCACTATGTTCTTTGGACTTCTTTCTTTTTGCTTTCTGGCTTGTCCGTGACTGTGACACCCCAGATCGTGAGATGATCGGAAATGACACGCGTCGATGTTCCTGAAAGCCGACCCGAGTTTCACAAAAAATTCGATCACTTGGACTAGCAATTGAGAACACCAATGCTCCTACCGGATATCGACCAAGGCTTTTCAACCCAACTGAGTATCCGATAGTTAGTTCATCCGGACAAGGACTAATATATTATGAGTATCGTGAATTTATACATCTTTTAATCATTATTACTTTACTTTATAAACATCTTACAGTGTATATAGTTTCACCCTATGGTCTAACGCCTCCCACACGTTTAAGTAAATATACAAAAAGATACGTTGCAAAAGAAAATATACTACGCGTGGTTGCCGTTCTTTCCGTCCAAAAAGAAGAGTCTCTCAACTAGTGGTTACCTGCACACACACAAATGAGTCGTGAGTAACTAGCTTACCGAGTGAATCTAGATCACTACACAATCATAGTACAATCGAACACTCATGCAAAGAATGAACATGAACATACAGACGTACTGATTTATCTTTAATATAATTATCATCAATGTGATCTCATTTTTATTTATCATTCCTTGTTACCGTCGTTTCATCACTTCACTATAATTACAATATATTACTAAACTCGAAACCACAAAGGCAACGAGGTGTGAGTTTGCATTACCATCATCCTCGAACGTTTATGAATTCATGAAATGAACATCTCAGGATGCATCGTATGCAGCACATCGGTCTCCAGGGTGCTACCTCATCATCGTGTCTTCATGATCTTGTTCCATTGCAGGACCAAGTCACGTAATGCGGGAATTAAGGGATACGTGATTTAATAATGAAGTTTTCACTTAATATTAATTCTTAATTATTTCATAATTAATCCATACATTTTTATACTTATCATTAGTACTTGAGAAAAGTACTAGATGTGTGGTTAACCTCAATGTTACATTAAGTAAACACCACACATTTCAAAGATAAGAGACTTTACTACTTAACCATATAGTTCTATTCCATTCATACACACACACATAGGTGATCTAACACCACATCACCGCTAGACTCACCTAGAAACTTGTCTTGAAACTGATTGGAAGTCTTTGAAACATTCTTCTACAAGGCTGGACGGATCTGAAATAAGATCGGAACATGATCATCCATGCCAAAACAATTCGGTTATGAAGAAGGAGTTGACTAGATCTAATCAGCTGGTTCAGAACTAACTTAGCAGTTTATACTAACTCAGACTAGGTCATTACGTGATAGGTTCAGCATAAACAGCTGGCTCAGACCAGTACTAGACAAGATCAAATCTGTTGTTTATGACGATAATATTCCGGCAGTTTGGTTCACTCTACTACTAAATCAGTTCAGTTCAAGCTCTGTTCTACTCCTCCTATAATTATATTAGTTTGGTTCAGACAGGTTTGGTTCAGGACAAGGTCAGTTTTCATCGTTTTACTTCATTCAGCTACATAAACAGGTCTTAGCTAGCAGTTTTCCAAGATTGATTCCAACGAAACTAACTAAACTGATCATCAGTACCATTTAAAAAGTGACACGACCATGTGACTTAGATTAACATTAACTGGAATTGCTCAGAACATGGAGAAAGCAGGTAGATAAGTGCTTACCTAGATCACCACGGTTATGATGGCCTAAACGGATCTCCTCTCCACGCTTCTACACACAGTTCGTACTTGGATGCACAAAGAGAGATGTAGCGGTTTGGTCACTAACCGAATGCTGAACGAGTGGCTTGATAGGTTTACTAAAACGCCCTTACTTCTGAGCCTTCTCAGAGAAACAAACTGATGCAAAACTGTGGAGTGAATTGTCTGTCAGGTTCTTCTTGATCTTTCATCGATTGATTATTTACTTCTTTCTCTCTGATTTTCTCACTAGAGATTCTCTGCTTTCTCTCAGCACAACATCACGCTGGTAAGTATGATCCTGAAGGGGTATATAGCTGATGCGAGTGTTCTAGCATGAGTTTCTCAGCTTACACAAAGTCAGAAGGGAGCAAGGACAGCTGAGTCCATGCTTCACGTCACACACCCAGCTCACCAGCTGTCGCTAGAACTTCCATTCTTCTCTTAGAGAAGGTTTATATAATCTATGAGTGCTTCTCACATGATGCCTGCTCCAGCAAGGAAGCTAGCAGGAGCTTGTGACTTGATCATGTGACTTCTGCCGAGAGAAGCAGGAAGAGTCAGAGTGCTGAAGAAAGCATGTCTGATGTATAAGGAATGTTGTAAGGAAGCTTCGTCAGGTAATTTATTGGACAGTTTTTGGCCTCAAAAATTTCCTCGAGCCTTGTGGCATTGTCATCATCTGAGCTTACTACAAAAACTGCATCTAACTACTAAAGGTTAATGTTGACCAGCATACGTTATTACTATGACCAGAATTATACAGAGAGAAGTCTTTCGATTCCCCAACAGTCAAAATCTGTATTTTAAATTATGGATCAATAAACTCAATAAAAAATGCTATCCACTCGATTGAGGGTCATACAATATACTAGAGTTCGTAACAAAAAATATCAACCGATCGATATATGGTGTTCGCGGCACAGCAAAAAGTACTTGAACAAAAGAATCAATAGACAAAAAATATAGCCTGTCTTGAACCAAGGTGTGCATTAGGGACATTGTACCACTGGAATTCTGTCGGATCCAGAAAGAGTCCTACTGTTTCCGATCGTCTGCAGAAAAAAAACCGTTTAAACTCGATGTGAGCCTGTTGGTGTCGATCGAGAAATAGGATAATCTAACTCTGAATTTAAACGTCGTTCCTAACGTAACTTGTGTCTATGGTTGCGGATCGAATGCTACATATCTGTTGGTCGTCGATGCGACACTAGTGCGCACCGCTGTCAAGAAAGAACTTTAAATCCAGCTTCAAACCAGATTTCCAAACAAAAAAATAAAATGAGAATTATAGGAAATCCTCACATGGTCTTTATGTGGGATTTTATCAGTCAAAATGAAATGCAGTTTTGTATGCCACCTCATCTTACTGCTGAATTTCTATGGCTCGTATTCCCTCATAGTTCTCATAATTGTATATGTTAACTGCAAACAGATTTCAATTTATATCTATAACTGCAGCATTTCCAACGAACGAGAATGTAACCTCCGAATCTCATGATCTTGCACAAAATTATCGAACCGTGTTGCACTAAAAATCTGTTCTGTAAATCAGTCCTTATCTTCCTTCTATATCTATCTAAAGTTCACCTTCGCATGTGGCTGAAATACAACATAATGAAAATGTGCATGAGAAGTATGCCAGCAAGACAATATTTTAGTGATGAATGAGAATATATTAATAGGTTAAATCTGTCCAAGAGCTTTCTAAAGGTGGGATCCCTGAAAGAAATTCAACAATCTTATTCCATAACCTCTAGCCGATATATAACATATACAAAAAAAACGCAGTAAAAAAAGAAAACCAAAAATAACTTTCATAAAGGAAAAAAAGTGTTTCAATTGAAGTCCCCATGTGATCACTAAATGGGGAGGCCATAGCTCCAAAAAAATGCGTTGACTGGCATTCTGCGGTTTGAAATAAGATAAAGACATGTTAATATAATAATGCGACGTCGCAAGGCTAATCGAAGCTCAGAATGTACAGCCGCCCTAAAATGCGAGATCCGGGTCAATGCAGGTCTCCATTCCAAAAAGTAAGCACCCTCTTCCTATCCTCGCCGTTATTGTCGATCGATGGTAGACCGTAGAGTGTCGATCGATTTTTTGTCCAAAGAGTTGGTCGCCGACGTGAAGTTTATTTGTCGATCGATTGCTAGACATTTCTTCTCTGCAGATGGTGGCATGTCAATCAGCTGTTGGGTCCTGGAGGAAAAGTAAGTCTTTTCCTTGTTGCTGTCCTGGTACTGCTTGCTGGTCATGTACCTGAAGAGACAAGGAAATTCTTATGTATGTTAACCGAGACATAAATATAGAAAACCTAGAGACTATAATCTATTATATATCAAGTCTATGGCGATGCCTCGCTCACCCCGGCAGACGGCGCCGAATTTGATGTAACTTTTATTATGGGCACTCTCGAATTACACTTTTAGCTACTTTTTACTGCTCTCAATAAGAGGTTCAAATTGTATAGTACGTAGAGGATGCGAATCCACAGGTGAGCGTTGCACACAAACTAGACTATAGTTATCGTTTTAGTATAAGCTGCGCATTCAATAAATATAAATGAGAGTAATTAGTACGTTGACAAGTAAGTGCATGTGACCTCGTTTGATATAACAATATGATATGAAGATAGTGCTAGGTCTAGGGATTTATCTCAATCTAATTAGATGTCAAATACACAAATCTAAGCTGATGCTCTAAGGGTTTTATAGATCAGATCTGGAACTAGCATAGTCCATATTGCAGTAATCGCCAGCTTTCGTTATAGTCGTCCTGGCTAGAACTCGCGCGGGCTGTCTTCGTGGATTCATGCTCAATCTACTCTCAAGACTTTTCGATCGTAGATCCACTGCCATTGCAATCTTGCTCGTATCAGCTTCCTCTCCTGCAGAGGCTAGGTGACTATAGCGCTCTCAGAGTTTTCTTCAGTAATTGTGTGTCATAAAATTAGATCTAACCATTGCCGATGGACTGCTCAACTGGTAGCATTAGAGAAGCTAACTCAAGCTCTATCGCATGGAAAAATATCTTGCTAAATGCGCAATGTGGAAGTCTCATCCATAGCTAAATCATCTGACGCATCTTCTGGCAGTTCGTGCATCTCTAAAAGCTCGCAGCATCACCAAAGTTCTGCAGAACGTACCTGAACCTGAAAATACTTTAAAACATACTCCAAACACATATAGATAGACTCTCAATAGGGCTTATATATGGAATAATAGTGGTAAATGTCAGGCTTATCACGCGACTTAGACATGTTTTGTGTCTAGTCACCTATGGCGACTTGACGTGTTGGAGGCGACTCGAATTGTTCGTGTTTTCTTCCTCTTTCTGAAGCTTATCCTTTACAATTTCTTGGGAAGTTATTTGGAACGGTTTTCTTGAAGGAGAATCTTATCAATTGTGGACGTTGATTTCAAAATTTCCCGTTTTGACCCAACATAGCTAAGCAGAACATAATCATAAACATGAAATAACTGCATTAAGATAAGAACATGGTTAGAAAGTGGGGTTCAATACAAATCTTGAAGAAGTTCCAATCGTGTCTCCCAAAACCCCTAAGCTACTATGTTGTTATGAAAAGTATTAAAGCTTACAAAAAGAAGTTTTCTGCATGAAACACTAGCAATGACCATATAAATTAGATAAGACAGCTTCTGGGGATATCTTTTAATTTCTGTGACTTAGCTTCAAGTCGGCTACTTTTTGAGTTGGCTTATGTGCAGTCGACTGGTCGATCATCGGCAAGAGTGTGGTCATCGATCGACACAATACTATAATCTCGACTCGTACTTTGCTGAATTTGACCCATCTATAGGGTTCCTCTCTCTCTGAGCTCCAGAAAGCCTCACAATCTCTACACTGGTCCAAAATGTTCATGGACCTGAAAAGGACTCTAAAAACCATCCTAGAGACATATAATGAGAATCAAAATAGAGTCTATAACATGGTCATAATTGTTGTAAATTTTGGGACCTATCAACTCCCCTAGAATTAACCTTTTGGCTTGTCCTCAAGCGAAAAAGGGTATAGCTATGGAAGAGGTTTGAAAAATAGGGACTCACAAATTTTTTAGCTTATCATTATCACCTTTAGTGTGTTGCAACCACATCAAACAAATGTCAACCTTAGATAAACTTTTCATATCTTATCCTAGTATAGCATCCAAATCCATTCTACCAACAACTTAGCAAATACTAGCTTGACTCACCCCTCTACTAACCTCATTTCTTGGATAAGATAAAAGTGGCAGGCTTTACCTTGGGAGTATCGATCAACGGACAAATGGATTGTTACCTCCTGCAAATATCTGAACAACATACAGTGTTCTTTGATTCCTTTCTTCCCTCTTCCTCTCTTCTCTGAATCAATTTATATTATTATTTTTATAAGTCCAATGAATCAATGAATGATGATACAGTCCATCTTGTTCTTTTCTCTTTTTTTTTTCTTTGACAAAATGTACACAAATAATGGGCTACCACGTAATTACCTACCCCTCGCTTCCAAACTCTCTGCATCCTTCAGAAATCATCTCAATATTTATTTTTATAGATGCCGAAGAGAGACAGAAGAGGGAATCAGAAGCTAATAGACTTTTACCTTCCAGCACTTGCAAGAGGAAATCCAATTCAATGTACACCAAACCCCAAAAGCAAACAAATATTCAAATTAGGTTAGAGGTTAGCTTCAGTTCCTTCAAACTTTCTATGCAAGTGTAATATAGTGGCATGACGATCCACTTTGTATCTCTAGTACTCCTCTGCAATCAACAAATCTAAAATTGGGGCTATGGAATGGTGCTATAGATTGGTTAGATAATAAGTGAAAAATTAATCTGATCAGAATCCCTTTTTTGACTCTGTAACGAACATAAATAATCATAGAACAAAAAACTCAAAATAGAAACAATATTAGTAAACCTCCCCGTAGACTTGAATAATCACTGTCCCTAGTGTTATCATGTATCGGTTAAGTGGGAAAAAATTAAACATAAGTAAAATTAATGAGGATAGTGGTATACCTAGACTCTATTACGAGTGTCAATCACGACATGATATGTTATG